>JAMPIV010020209.1:0-67922 GCA_024509875.1 Oreohelix idahoensis | reverse complement strand
GAAATACACTCTGACTTTGACAGAGGAGTTATTAAAGCGGCCATTATGGATGATCCTATCCACCCAGTTATCCTGGGATGTAGATATGTGTTTATTGGGAGACCAAAGGAGCCGATTGTGGCAGCGGTAACCACAACAGGGCAAGCCAAGAAGGAGAGGGAGCCTGCGCCAAATTTGTTGCCGAATGAACTGAAGGAGGCGCAACAAAAGGACCCTACTCTGGAGCCCTGCTTTAGAAAACTGCCCATGGACACAACCCCAGACACAACGGAGACATCTTTTCTAAGGATGCCGTATTGTATCGTAGAACGGGCAACCCGGACACGGGGAATAACCAGCTCCTAGTACCGACGCAGTACAGAAGCCAGATCTTAGAAATGGGGCACTCTCTTCCCTTTAGCGGACATATGGGACAAAACGCCACTATTCAGCGAATAAAAAACCACTATTGGTGGCCAGGAATGAACTCTGACATTATTAGGTATGTGAAATCCTGCGCCCAGTGCCAACGGGTAGCACCAAAGCACTTGACACCCCCAGTACCTATGGGGCAAATGCCAATAGTGGGTACTCCATTTGAACGGGTTGCTGTCGACATCATTGGACCCCTGGAAAGGACCAAAAGAAAGAACAGGTTCATCCTGACTTTAGTCGACACTTGCACAATGTGGGCCGAAGCTATACCGCTAACATGCACAGATTCCAAGCATGTCGCAGAAGCCCTCGTGCAAATTTTTACACGGTTGGGATTTCCTCAACAAGTTTTGATGGACAATGGATCCCAATTCCGTAGCCTGTTAATGGAGGAGATCTTTAAGATCTTGAGGGCCAAACATATCCACACAAGTCCCTACCATCTGGCCGGAAATGGGCTCGTGGAACGTTTTAACGGCACCCTCACCACCATGTTACGTAAGCTGGGTCAGGAGAAACCGGAAGACTGGGACCTATATATATCTGCTGCCTTATTCGCCTACAGAGAGGTTCCCGAAGCGTCTACGGGATTCGCGCCAGCTACACTTTTATTTGGCAGACCTATTAAGGGGCCACTAGAAGCCTTACTTCGGTCCCTGACAGACCAAAAGGCTGACGAGACAGTCGTCTCTGCAAGCAAGTATGTATCTGAGCTCAAGGAAAGGCTGAAGCTAGGATGGGATCTAGCTACTACCAACCTTAAGAAAGCCCGCGCTAAACATGCTAAAAGATACAACAAAGCTGCAAAAGAGAGAGAACTACAACCAGGGGAGAAAGTTTTGTTGCTACTTCCAACCGGAAGCAATAAACTTCGCATCGGATGGCAAGGACCCTTTACCGTCCTTAAAAAAATCTCACGTACTAATTACAAGATATCAATAAAAGGAAAGGAGAAGGTATTCCACGTAAATCTCCTTAAGAAATATTTGGAGAGACCAGTGCCATCCTCCGAGCATCTCCTGGCTGTCGCCATAGCAACGGAAGACGAGGAAGATGATGATGGTTGCATGGAGTATCCATTGCAACCCACAGAATCCTTTAAAGATGTCAAGTTCGGCGACAATCTCTCACCAGAACAACAAACAGAAACCAGGGCTCTACTAAAACAGTACAGTGCAGTCTTAACGGATGTACCTGGTCGAACAAATCTCATTGAATTTGATATGAAATTAACAAATGAGACCCCTGTTCGAACCAGAGTTTACCCCATCCCGTACGCTAAAGCTGATGCACTTCGCGGAGAAATAGACAAGCTGCGTCAGGCAGGAAATATCAGTGAGTCTACATCTCCTTACAGTTCCAGTGTAGTGCTGTTGCAGAAGCCCAATAAGGAAGTTCGGCTGTGTATAGATTACCGGCTGCTAAACGCTGTAACGGAATTCCAGCCCGAACCTCTCCAAACTGTTTCCGAGTTGTTCACCAAGCTCAGCAAAGCAAAGATTTTCTCCAAGATTGACCTCAGTAAAGGTTATTATCAAATACCAGTCAAGGAGGAAATTAAACCTTTGTTAGTTTTCAGCACTAGTGAAGGACATTACACATTTAATGTGATGCCGTTCGGTTTGCATAACGCACCAGGAGTGTTCACCAGGATGATGAGGAAGCTTCTAGAACCTTTGCAAAGTCCCCATATCCATAATTTTATGGATGACATATTAATTGCATCGGAAACCTACGAAGAACATATTGCTACGGTTGCTATGCTCCTCAGGAGACTACAGGAAACTGGTCTCACAGCCAGACCTAGCAAATGTCTCATCGGGTTTGAACAGTTAGACTTCCTGGGGCATACTATTTCTCACGGATGCAGCTGGCCTATTAAAAAGAACGTGGAGAAAATAGTGGCAGCAAAAAGACCCCGAACGAAGAAAGACGTACGTTCCTTCATATCGCTATGTGCATACTATCAGAAGTACAACCAGAACTTCAACGGACTGACGGCACCTCTGTCTGACCTCACTAAGAAAGGGCGTCCGGATAAGGTCATATGGGATCAAAAGTGCGAAAACGCATACAGCACTTTGAAAGGACAGTTGTCTGCATACCCCATTTTGAGGTTGCTTGACCTCAAGAAACCTTTTGTATTACGGGTCGACGCGTCAGGTCAGGGCATCGGGTCAACACTGCTTTAAGCCGAGGACAGTGACCTGAACATGCTATTTCCAGTTGCCTGTGGCAGTCGGAAATTAAATAAAGCTGAACGGAACTACAGCGTAGTCGAAAGAGAATGCCTCGCTCTGATTGACGGTATCAGACGCCATCATGAGTTTCTCTATGGTACATCTTTCACAGTGCAAACAGACCACGCTCCGTTAGCATTTCTTGGTGCCAATAAAGAATTTAACGCAAGGGTCATGCGTTGGGCCCTTCTTTTAAGCGTTTATTCTTTCAAAGTGGAATACATTCCGGGAAGACAGAATGTCGGGGCTGATTTCCTGAGTAGAAACTGGACTACGGAGGAAGAAGAGGAAGTTAAAGATACCAATCATCCTAAAGCTACCGTTCAGGGCAGCTTCATCGTCATAAATCAAACATAAAAAGAGGTTTTCATGTCTCAAAAGAGGGGACGATTGTGACAGACGAACTCAGCCGACCCTGAATGACCCTGAAGTGTTGGATGATATAGTACGACCTTCGTAGCGACCCCTTGGATAACATCAGTGCCCCCGAATATTGTAACCTTTCGTCAAACGGGATTTTTTTTCCCACCTGGACTCATTAGCTATGCAACCGTTCCACACGTTTGCTGATTAATATGTGGACAGTTTATCTACCGTTCATTCTGGTCATCGCATACCACGTAGAAATACACTTTATCACTCGTTGGCCAGACCTTTACAGAAGCACTAGCTATATTTGAAATCTTGTTATAGATTATCCCCTGGATTTATATATATATTTGCAGTGAATTCTATTTCTGTGCAAAACGGTAAAATATATATTGTGTAAAGTGATCAGTGGTCTAGTTCATTCATTCTATTTCACTGGATTTTGTGTTAATTTAAATCTATTAAATTAAACCATCTCAATAGTTCCAGTTGTAAATGTAATGATATATCTGCTATATTATTTCCAAAAAAATATAATAGAGGCTGAAATGCTTTAATTAACTTTTAAAGTCACGAAGGAATTTATAATTAATAAATTTAGTTAAGTCCTATATTTATAGATGTGTGTTTTAACCATTAGAACTCGCGCAGTGTTTATTAAATACATAATTAAATACGCGAATATATATATATATATTTATAAATAGTCTTAACGGGAAATTCATCGCACTTTAGAATGTTATTTGATTTTTCGGTATATTACATGTCTTTTTTCTTTCATACAGAGTGATTGTAACCTTTGCGATCCCAGCAATAAAGAAATCATCTTAAAACCTTCCAGACATATTGATGAAACATTTTAAAATTTAGTCTTGTGGCGGTTCAATGTGACCTAGCTATCATACTTACATGAAAGAAAGCCTACCCAAGACTATTTAAAGAACAATCATCATACTAAAATTACAAATCTGTAAGATAAACTGGAAGTTGAACCGTGCCAGTAGCGATACTTGATTTACTGCCCTACTGTGAGAGAGTACATATTTTCCGGAACTGTGACGGCTTAAGTTTTTCCTCACTGGATTAATAAACTTTCCGGTCAGTTACTATCATCACGCATTGAAGGAATTTTACCATAGCGGAAGATTAAAGAGACCACTTCATTTTCACCCCTGTGTCGAACTGTGTCAGTGCCATCCCATAGACTCCTTTTATATAATAAAACACAATAACTCTTAGGCTTCAAGTCCGGCGATAAGTGAGAATAGTTGCTATCAGCAAACCTCGTACCATCTGGGGCGGGACACGGAAGTACCAGACCTTTTCATGTACCAAGAGTGTAATTGCTGTTTATATAATTCTATTGGATTGTCTGATGCTGTAATCGGTAAGTGTGTGAATATATGAGTGTGGATCCTCACGCGCGTGTATGAATGACAGGAAATTTAATCTTTTTTGTAACCATTTTGTTAACTTGCTTACCCGGTAATATAATTTTCTGTACACCCTGCATTGTTCCTTTAAGTGGGATAGTTGATAATTTGTTAACTCTGTTTAAAACCCCCTCCTTTTCATTTGCTTAGTAAAGGGAAGAACAATTGGGAAGAACAGGATTCTTTCTACCACCCATACCTAATTTTGAAACACCTCTTTCAGAGTAATTAACTTCACTGTTAGGTTAACGTACCTATGTTCCTGATAACAATATATCTTTGAACTGGGTTTATCTTTGTCTAATAAGCGGGGCGGGCTTAGTCGATACCAATCTTCTTCACCCCTTCCCTACCTTGTTATTTGCATTTTTCTGTACTTATGATAATTTTTTGCTGTAAACACATGATTATTGTAGCGATTGTTTTTTAAACTTTAATAAACAACATAAACTTAATCGTTACTGTGTTGGAATACCCAAAGCCCAAAATTTCCCCTATTTGTTTAATATAGTTTGTATCCACGTCGTCTATGTGTTTGAAGCACCAAATCGGTGTGAGAGCAGGTGTGTGTCTGGAAACTGGCAAATAATTGTTTGACCAGGAGAGCCTGAAGAGTAGATTGAGAGAAACGATTTGTCGTAAATAAGTCTGTCTTTACTCTCCTCCAGCACTCTGTGAAGCAACTATTTACTCTCTACATTTCTATCACTGAGCGTTCACCATCATTCTACACTCGAAACCGGGCCACTATTTCTAAGACTCCTTCTCTCAAAATAAATTTACGACAATAGTCAAGATTAAATAGTAACCACAGTAAGATGTGCAGACAATATAAAGTAGTAACAATAGTAAGGTGTACAGACAAGATAAACTATTTACAATTCAAATATTTAGATAAGATTAAACATTTACAATACAGATATACGGACAAGATTAAGTGCTTACATTACAGGTGTACAGACAAGGTTACGCATGGTACAAGTGTACAGACAGAAAGATTAGGCGTACGCACTGGGCAAGTGTGCACACACTATGTAGACAATTGCCGCACAATTATAAGAAAAACTAAACAGGAAAGCAGGATGAATGATCATCGCTTTAAAAAGTAGCATTTCTCGTTAGTACTGAACTTTTGTACTTGTTTCTGAAAATAAATCTGAATAAAGACAGACAGTAGACAATAACAGACAGTAGACACTAACAGACAGTAGACACTAACAGACAGGAGACAATAACAGACAGTAGACAATAACAGACAGTAGACACTAACAGACAGTAGACACTAACAGACAGGAGACAATAACAGACAGTAGACAATAACAGACAGTAGACACTAACAGACAGGAGACAATAAAAGACAGTAGACAATAACAGACAGTAGACACTAACAGACAGTAGACAATAACAGACAGTAGACAATAACAGACAGGAGACAATAACGGACAGTAGACAATAACGGACAGTAGACAATAACAGACAGTAGACAATAACAGACAGTAGACACTAACAGACAGTAGACAATAACAGACAGTAGACAATAACAGACAGTAGACAATAAAACAGACAGGAGACAATAACAGACAGTAGACAATAACAGGCAGTAGACAATAACAGACAGGAGACAATAACAGGCAGTAGACAATAACATAAATTAAGATACAGAGGAGCTGAATAATAACAGTCAGAAAAAAACTAAAATTAATAGACAATCGAAGACACTGACATTAACAGTGTAAGAGACAGAGACAATGATCAACAGTAACTGACACAAACGTTGACAATAAGTGACAGTAACAAACCGTAACGTTGGCAGTGATATACAAAAATACAAAGAAGTCGATATTATTAGACAATAACAGAAGTTGACTATGAATGGTATTAACAGCAAATAATGACAGGTAGTAATAAGCAGAGAAGGTTACAGTGACAGATAGTTAACAGAGAAGTTGACAGTGGCAAATAAATAATGGACAGAGAAGTTGACAATGGCAAATAAATAATAGACATAGAAGTTGACAATGGGAGATAGTTAACAAAAAGAGAAGTTGATAATGACAGATAGTAACAAGCAGAGAAGTTGACAATGACAGATATTAACAAGCAGAGAAGCTTATAATGACAGATATTAACAATCAGAGAAGTTGATAATGACAGATATTAACAAGCAGAGAAGTGGATAATGAGTGACAGTAACAAGTACAGATGTTGACAATGACAGACAGTAACAAGCAGAGAAGTTAACACTGAGGGATAATGACAGAATGAGAAGTTGACAATGACAGATAGTGACAAGCAGATAAGCTGAAAATAACAGACAATGATCAGCAGAGACGTTGACAGCGACAGACAGTAGCAAACAGAAAAGATGAAAGTAACAGATAGTAACAGACAAGACTGCAAAAAGAAGTAATTAATATGACCAAAAGTTGAACTGACCTGGCTAGCGTCCTCCAGAATCCCAAGAGGGTTGGCATGAAGGCTGAGTAGGGTGGGGTCTTGATCGAGGCCTAGACCAGGATGGGGGCCGTGATGGAGGACATCAGGCCTCCTGAGTCCTGTCATGTAGTCAGGGCGGCGAGTATCGTAGCCACCGAGCCCTGGGTGCATGTTGAGAGGGTCGTCTCTACGGGCTAGCATGCCCCTGTCTGATGGGTGAAGCTGGTTATAATGTTGACCCGTCTGCTGGAAGGGGTTCACGTGACCATAAGGATCAACCTGATGGTGATGAAAGTCCATGGCTTGCTGCGGTTGGTAGGGAGGGGGAAAGTATGGAGGCTGGAAGTCGGCGGCTCCGGCTGGCGTGTGGCTGAGCCTGGGAGCAGCGGAGAACGACCCAGAACTTGTGCTGACCAAATGACCAAACCCGCCATGTGGACCAACCAGATCTGGACGACGATCCTGGAAAAGAAAAATTGATCACGTAAGAAACAATTAACCGTCACGTTTTGAGACATGCTATTCGCACCATATAAAATTGCCTTCTTCGCAATCACTATCACGAATGTGAGGCTGGCAATCTCATCATATACAACAGACTGCTACAATAACCACCGCTGCAAGAGCTTGTGAATGCTTGATGCAGGTTTCCTATAAGGGGACAAGCCGCAGTAGTGGCCCCTAAACTCCATAAAACTATGATAATGTCACGAATATTGTCCAGAAAGAGCATACATAATGAAGCCCAAAGGTATTTACCTACAATATCCACGAGATTTACCACACCAGCATGCAACAGTACATTATCCACACGAATGACAATATCCCAATATTTCACTACTACATATAGGGACCACATTATCTAAAGTCACTGGCTACTTCATTATTTACCACACCAGCATGCAACAGTACATTATCCACACCAATGACAATATCCCAATATTTCACCACTACATACAAGTATAGGGACCACATTATCTAAAGTCACTGGCTACTTCATTATTTCACCACTACATACAGGGACCACATTATCTAAAGTCACTGGCTACTTCATTATTTCACCACTACATACAGGGACCACATTATCTAAAGTCACTGGCTACTTCATTATTTCACCACTACATACAGGGACCACATTATCTAAAATCACTGGCTACTTCATTATTTCACCACTACATACAAGTATAGGGACCACATTATCTAAAGTCACTGGCTACTTCATTATTTCACCACTACATACAGGGACCACATTATCTAAAGTCACTGGCTACTTCATTATTTCACCACTACATACAGGGACCACATTATCTAAAGTCACTGGCTACTTCATTATTTCACCACTACATACAGGGACCACATTATCTAAAGTCACTGGCTACTTCATTATTTCACCACTACATACATGGACCACATTATCTAAAGTCACTGGCTACTTCATTATTTCACCACTACATACAGGGACCACATTATCTAAAGCCACTGGCTACTTCATTATTTCACCACTACATACAGGGACCACATTATCTAAAGTCACTGGCTACTTCATTATTTCACCACTACATACAGGGACGACATTATCTAAAGTCACTGGCTACTTCATTATTTCACCACTACATACAAGTATAGGGACCACATTATCTAAAGTCACTGGCTACTTCATTATTTCACCACTACATACAGGGACCACATTATCTAAAGTCACTGGCTACTTCATTATTTCACCACTACATACAGGGACCACATTATCTCAAGTCACTGGCTACTTCATTATTTCACCACTACATACAGGGACCACATTATCTAAAGTCACTGGCTACTTCATTATTTCACCACTACATACAGGGACCACATTATCTAAAGTCACTGGCTACTTCATTATTTCACCACTACATACAGGGACCAAATTATCTAAAGTCACTGGCTACTTCATTATTTCACCACTACATACTGGGACCACATTATCTAAAGTCACTGGCTACTTCATTATTTCACCACTACATACTGGGACCACATTATCTAAAGTCACTGGCTACTTCATTATTTCACCACTACATACAGGGACCACATTATCTCAAGTCACTGGCTACTTCATTATTTCACCACTACATACAGGGACCACATTATCTAAAGTCACTGGCTACTTCATTATTTCACCACTACAGACTGGGACCACATTATCTAAAGTCACTGGCTACTTCATTATTTCACCACTACATACAGGGACCACATTATCTCAAGCCACTGGCTACTTCATTATTTCACCACTACATACAGGGACCACATTATCTAAAGTCACTGGCTACTTCATTATTTCACCACTACATACAGGGACCACATTATCTAAAGTCACTGGCTACTTCATTATTTCACCACTACATACAGGGACCACATTATCTAAAGTCACTGGCTACTTCATTATTTCACCACTACATACAGGGACCACATTATCTCAAGTCACTGGCTACTTCATTATTTCACCACTACATACAGGGACCACATTATCTAAAGTCACTGGCTACTTCATTATTTCACCACTACATACTGGGACCACATTATCTAAAGTCACTGGCTACTTCATTATTTCACCACTACATACAGGGACCACATTATCTCAAGCCACTGGCTACTTCATTATTTCACCACTACATACAGGGACCACATTATCTAAAGTCACTGGCTACTTCATTATTTCACCACTACATACAGGGACCACATTATCTAAAGTCACTGGCTACTTCATTATTTCACCACTACATACAGGGACCACATTATCTAAAGTCACTGGCTACTTCATTATTTCACCACTACATACAGGGACCACATTATCTAAAGTCACTGGCTACTTCATTATTTCACCACTACATACAAGTATAGGGACCACATTATCTAAAGTCACGTGCTACTTCATTATTGACCACAACATTCTATACACATGACCCATGTAGTTCCCCGGCGGGTATCTGAAGAGATTATAGGACTGCGCACCCTTAGACATGGTCGAACAAGACGAACGAACGAACGAACTTTATTTTCAAAGGGTTGAGAGTTGGGCCCGCAGGCCCGTCTGACATTCTGCCCTTCCTTTCTCTCGTCTTTTATACTGGTTTCATTTATTCTCACATAAATTTTACCCATCAATGTAAAGGAATTCAACGTTATAAAGGTAAAATAATAGCATACTCACATTCACAGTATCTAATTATAAACATGAAATAAAGTATGTTGAAAAATACAAACTAAGTATCACCATGAAACAAAATATGTTGAAAAACACTATCATCATCATTAAACCTACATTCGATATTATATCATTTGTTCGGAAAAATAATCACATTAGGGGGGCAGATAATCAGAACTCATAAAGTAATCGAAAAGTTTACGATTGTATGAATAGGGACTGAGGTTGTTATCTTTCAGATAATGTGGAAGATAGTTCCAGAGATGAGCAGCAGAGTAAGCTAAGCTTTTCTTGAATAAATCAAGCCTAGGCTTGGGCACTTGTATTTTGTTAAGGCGTTGACTGCGTCTTTCACTGTATTTGAACATTGGCCACAGATATGTTGGAGCATTCTGTGACAGGATTTTGTGAACAAATTTAGCTTTGTTGAACAGAAAGCGCTTTCTTAGAGGCAGTATTTTGAGATCTTTATATAGATCTACACACTGTGCTTGGCAGTTGTCAGAAACTAGACGCACTGCACGCTTTTGTAGTGAATGGAGTCTTTTTGTGTTGGACATAGAACAACCATCCCAGATTGTGGAGCAATAGTCCAGGTTTGTTTGTATGTGAGATATATAGAACGTAGACAGTACATTCATCAGCAAATAGGTCACAGGATGCGTGCTCGACGTGCAGTGGAAGGTCATTAATTTATATGGCAAAGAGTAGAGGCCCAAGAATAGAGCCCTGAGGAACGCCGGTATTTATTACGGTTGGGTTTGAGCAAGAGTTATTGTAAGAAACTACATGTTTTCTGTCTGACAGGAATGATTTAATTATCGTCACTAGTTGAAGGTTTACTTTTGATGTTTCTAGTTTTCTAATTAAAATAGCGTGATCTATCATATCAAATGCTTTTTTAAAGTCTACAAAAACTGCCCCACATATGTTATCGTTATTAATATTTAAGTGCCAGTTGTCAATCATCTTAGTTAGAGCTGTATGACATGAATGTTTAGGTCTAAACCCCGACTGACTATCAATTAGCAAGCCGTTGTTAACTAAGTGTTGTAGTGTTATTTTATGTATGTGTTTTTCTAGTGGTTTGGATAGCGATGATATTAAGGAGATTGGCC
Organism: Oreohelix idahoensis; assembly: GCA_024509875.1. Classification (NCBI taxonomy): domain Eukaryota; kingdom Metazoa; phylum Mollusca; class Gastropoda; order Stylommatophora; family Oreohelicidae; genus Oreohelix; species Oreohelix idahoensis. The sequence goes on along the minus strand of JAMPIV010020209.1, from coordinate 56,734 downwards.
TATAGTTACCAAGGTTATTATTGTCGGAAGAGCCAGGTTTTAAGAGAGGATATACCTTAGTGACTTTAAAGTGCCACGGAAAGTAACTCCGAGCGATACATTGATTGTATATGTATGTAAGCGAATCACTAATAGCTGGAGCCGCATAACGCAGTATTCGATTACTGACTCCGTCAAGTCCTGATGAGTTATTATCTTTAAGTCCTAGAAGATAGTTATATACTTCATTAACTGTCATAAACGGAATGTTGGATGGGATTGTGTTGGTACATTTGTTCTCACAAAATACTAACAGCCTGCCTAAGTCACAAGGTGAATTTGGTATTGTAGATTTAAGACGACTAATACAAGGCTGTGCATGGGACAGGCAACTTCATCATGTATGTGTGATCAAGTTCATCATGTATGTGTGATCAAGTTCATCATGTATGTGTGATCAAGTTCATCATGTATGTGTGATCAACTTCATCATGTATGTGTGATCAACTTCATCATGTATGTGTGATCAAGTTCATCATGTATGTGTGATCAACTTCATCATGTATGTGTGATCAAGTTCATCATGTATGTGTGATCAACTTCATCATGTATGTGTGATCAACTTCATCATGTATGTGTGATCAAGTTCATCATGTATGTGTGATCAAGTTCATCATGTACGTGTGATCAAGTTCGTCATGTATGTGTGATCAAGTTCATCATGTATGTGTGATCAAGTGTTCCTCCAATTTATCGCTCTCTACCTATTTCATCATCATGCTTCCTCCCGTAGCCTTCCTGGTCGTGCTCAGTGGAACCCAGAACTTGGATACCTGATGCAATTCAGTCCTGCATCCCTCAGCCAAGCACTAATGATGTCTGTGCAACGGGGGCCCTACTATATACCTGACAGAGACATCCATTATCGATGATGAATCCACTCATTATTTTTATTTATTTATTTATTTTTTTGTTATTGACTTAATCCCTGCGACCAAAGCCGTCTCTCCCGTGAACAATTAGTTGATTACTGTGACGCATAAAGTAATAAGTACTTTGTTACTTTCTCAAAACACTCTAATTTCATTAGCTACAGGCCTTCGACAGTTTTTTCATAATTTGCAAGATTTTATTTTATTTTATTTACTTTTTTAATTCGTATTCTCTTAGTGTTGCTTAATTACTTTGTTAGAATTTTAATGTTGTTGTGTGAAAACGTGCGTGCCTACTGTTGTGTGACTATTTTAATATACTACTGACAATTTCAGTTAATTGTATTTTTTTAGCAATACTTGTACCAAGTGTTCGTACGTTAAGTACTAACATTTGTATTTTCACTTACTTGGTGACGTTAATTAGTTTAAATTTTCGTAGGTTTCGTATCTAAAATTGCTTTTGTTATTTTCCGTTTTAAAACACTCGCCAAAATAAAATGCATACCTATCAGACACAATGGCTAATTAAGGATGGTCTACGGCTGGGCCACCTGAACATTTACCATTTATTAGGCAAACTTCCTGAGCTTACACAAATTCTGAATAAAAATTTTCATGTTTTTGGACTTTCCGAAAGTCGTTTAAACGACAAAATATCAGATGATGAAATTGCCCTAAATGGTTTTAAAACAGTTCGGCGAGACTCAAGTAGAAAGCTAGAAACAGGTATAGTAGTATATATTTCCACTTCTATTAGTTATCGCCACAGAAGCGATTTAGAGACAGCAGAGACCGAGTGCATATGGTTAGAAATAAAACTACCGACTCAGGGACAATTTTCTAGTCGGGTATCTTTATAGAAATCCCAGTGCAGGAGCCATCTGGTACGAAGATTTCACCACTATGATGGATAAAGTATTTACCACTGCCAAAGAAATTATTCTTCTAGGCGATTTCAACATCGACATGCATAACACAAACCAAACGTGGGAAAACATCATACTATCTTACAACCTAAAACAAATAGTCAACCAGCCTACCAGGGTAACAAATGCATCATCCACAACAATTGACCACATCTACGTCACCTGTGCAGAAAACATTATAGAATGCTCTGTTCCTACTGTCGCGATGAGTGACCACTATCCTATATGTTGCACGTGGTCAAAGAATAAATATAAAGCTCCAAGAAATAAACATATCAGTATTAAATTTAGAAGTTTTAAAAATTTCAACCGTGAACTATTTTTACATGATTTGCGAACTGCACCTCTTGCCAGTGTTTACCAGATTTCTGATCCCGATGACGCCATTGCCCATTGGACACGTATCTTTCTTTGTGTGTTTGGTAACCACGCACCAACTAAAGAAGTTCGTGTGAAACGACAGGTCAAATCTCCTTGGATCACACAAGCAGTGCTAGACGCCATGAGGCAGAGAGATCAAGCTCACAAAAACAAGGACTTTAACACATACAGAGCACAGAGGAACAAAGTGCAATATTTAATTCGTAGTGAAAAAAGAAATTACTTTAAAAATTTGGTTCAGAACAAAACAAACAGTAAAGATATATGGAAAGCAATCAACACCTTAGCGAACAAGCGAAATCTGTCAGTCTCGTCAACCCCTAACACTTCATTTACTTGCACAGACTTCAGCAATTACCTTCAGGCAGAAATAAACAGTCTTAAATCTACAATACCAAATTCACCTTGTGACTTAGGCAGGCTGTCAGTATTTTGTGAGAACAAATGTACCAACACAATCCCATCCAACATTCCGTTTATGACAGTTAATGAAGTATATAACTATCTTCTAGGACTTAAAGATAATAACTCATCAGGACTTGACGGAGTCAGTAATCGAATACTGCGTTATGCGGCTCCAGCTATTAGTGATTCGCTTACATACATATACAATCAATGTATCGCACGGAGTTACTTTCCGTGGCACTTTAAAGTCGCTAAGGTATATCCTCTCTTAAAACCTGGCTCTTCCGACAATAATAACCTTGGTAACTATAGGCCAATCTCCTTAATATCATCGCTATCCAAACCACTAGAAAAACACATACATAAAATAACACTACAACACTTAGTTAACAACGGCTTGCTAATTGATAGTCAGTCGGGGTTTAGACCTAAACATTCATGTCACACAGCTCTAACTAAGATGATTGACAACTGGCACTTAAATATTAATAACGATAACATATGTGGGGCAGTTTTTGTAGACTTTAAAAAAGCATTTGATATGATAGATCACGCTATTTTAATTAGAAAACTAGAAACATCAAAAGTAAAACCTTCAACTAGTGACGATAATTAAATCATTCCTGTCAGACAGAAAACATGTAGTTTCTTACAATAACTCTTGCTCAAACCCAACCGTAATAAATACCGGCGTTCCTCAGGGCTCTATTCTTGGGCCTCTACTTTTTGCCATATACATTAATGACCTTCCACTGCACGTCGAGCACGCATCCTGTGACCTATTTGCTGATGACTGTACTGTCTACACGAGTGATACAAGTTGCAACACACTCGAACTATCGTTACAAAAAGATACAGACAATCTGATTAGGTGGAGCATCGGAAATCGCATGCTAATTAATATAATTAAAACAAAGTGCATGTTAATATCAACTAGACAAAAATTACAAAATTCAGAGAAAACACAACACTTCAGATCTATATTGGTACCTTACCAATTGAAAACGTTAATGAACATAAAACTCTAGGAATAGTCGTTGACCAGCATCTAAATTGGAACTCACATGTTCATGCACTGACCAAGCAAACGGCACAGAAAGTTTACCAGTTAGCTAAAATCAAACATTTCCTAGATGAAGATGCACGTAAATTGTTCTATATATCTCACATACAAACAAACCTGGACTATTGCTCCACAATCTGGGATGGTTGTTCTATGTCCAACACAAAAAGACTCCATTCACTACAAAAGCGTGCAGTGCGTCTAGTTTCTGACAACTGCCAAGCACAGTGTGTAGATCTATATAAAGATCTCAAAATACTGCCTCTAAGAAAGCGCTTTCTGTTCAACAAAGCTAAATTTGTTCACAAAATCCTGTCACAGAATGCTCCAACATATCTGTGGCCAATGTTCAAATACAGTGAAAGACGCAGTCAACGCCTTAACAAAATACAAGTGCCCAAGCCTAGGCTTGACTTATTCAAGAAAAGCTTAGCTTACTCTGCTGCTCATCTCTTGAACTATCTTCCACATTATCTGAAAGATAACAACCTCAGTCCCTATTCATACAATCGTAAACTTTTCGATTACTTTATGAGTTCTGATTATCTGCCCCCCTAATGTGATTATTTTTCCGAGCAAATGATATAATATCGAATGTAGGTTTAATGATGATGATAGTGTTTTTCAACATATTTTGTTTCATGGTGATACTTAGTTTGTATTTTTCAACATACTTTATTTCATGTTTATAATTAGATACTGTGAATGTGAGTATGCTATTATTTTACCTTTATAACGTTGAATTCCTTGAATTGATGGGTAAAATGTATGTGAGAATAAATGAAATCAGTATAAAAGACGAGAGAAAGGAAGGGCAGAATGTCAGACGGGCCTGCGTGCCCAATTCTCAACCCTTTGAAAATAAAGTTCGTTCGTTCGTTCGTTCTTATTTTCTTTCTCTCCGGTTCTTGCTCTTTCATCATTTTTTATAGCTATCTTTCCTAATCAATCTTTTATTAAAGTTTAACTTTAAGCACACCTTTGATATTTCCCAACCTTACTTTATCTTGTGGAACACACCTGGCTCAGTATATAAGTTATTGTTTGGCGCGGCAGATGGCCGGCTTGGGTGTAGAAAGAATCGTTTGAGGGCTTAATCCCCTATTTTAAAAAAAGCAAGTGTCACCACTTTTGGATACAAAAGGGCCAGCCGTTGGCGGCCATAATCAAAGGACCCGCGACACGCATAGGAATGTTTTGTCTTGTCACAATAAACAATTTAGGTATGACAAGACGTTGTACTACTGTAAAGACTGGGTGTAAAAAAAAAATGTAATGCGTCTTACTAGGATTTAGGTAAAAGGAGGTAAAGGATCCCGGTACACGCCCATTGAGGCATATTGGGAATATGATGTTAGGCCCATATTTTCTTGACCATCGGCACACTAGGGGTGATGTGGTCAGTATCACGCCGGCCGCCTTAACCTTCCCAGAAGCTGCTCTGGTACCCAATTGGGGCTGGGTCGACCCAGGAGCCGTTTGTGGCCTAAAATAATCCCACATCATCTGGGGATCGAACCATAGACCACTGAGCTAGGAAGCCAGTGCACTAACCACTATGCTACCGCGGCTCTTACTAGGATTTAGGACAAATAAAATTGCCAACGTTAAGACCACACGACCTTCATCGGGGAAAAACGAACGAACACAAAGTAGAAAGAAAATTCTACTTCTTCATTGGTCCTTGACCGCTGCCTGACAAAGCAATCCGTAACAATCACGCCTGGTGGGCAGAAATAAACTGTTTCCCCTTTTGCTCGGTCGGCTGCCATCCTTCGCGTGGGGCGCCCTAGCTCTACAACGAAAATTACTTATGTAAAAAAACAACTCAAATATGAAATAGAGGAACCGCTGCCTAATGTTTGTACACCACCTAGCAGGCCATAACGACCTAAGTTTAAACCTGACACGGATAGTGAGTTGATGATTTCGTCATAGTTAAATCGATAACATACCGATGACGGCTTTGATTCGTTCGTCGTACATTTTGCATGGCCTGTTCCACCAACGAATGTGCTATTATGTACTATGGATTACTTTGGCTTGTGAATAGTTGCGTGGATTTCCTTAGTTAGCGATTATTCGTTCACTCATTACTTTTCAACTGGCTGTTAACATTTAGCTTTCCAATCCTGTGCTATTCGTTCAAGATCTTTCAGTGTCTTCGTGAACCTTTTTAAGTGTGTCTACTAGTTTCTTCTCCATGCGTTTTTAGGTTTCCCTCTGTTCCTCTTATCTTGTAAATTCCAGAATAAGTACGGCCCTGTGATGCTATCATCAGATTTATTCAGCGTGTGTCATATCCAATGCTTTTCTTGAACGTTTATTTCACTTGTGTTTATCTCGTACATTCCATATGTTCCACATTGGTGATCTTCTTATACCATTTAATCCTTCTATTTTGCGCAAACAATCTTTGTGTTTTTTGTTTGTTTGTTTTGGTAGTCTGAACATTCTTATCAGTCTGGGTCTTATTGTTTCCCATGCTATAGATGCACTTGGCGCATCCTGTGACAGCATGACAGCCACATCTTCACTATGAGATGTTCTTTTCTCCTCATCACCGGCCGATAGCTCCACTTCTCCTTTATTCCATTTTTTCTGTTCTATTTCCTTCATGGTTGTCTTGAACAATCTAAGGACGTCACATTTATCGTTTCGCTTTTCTGCTACCACCTGTGCAGTTTTCTACTGTTCCATTAGTGTTCCAACATTCCAGGTGCCCAGTCTTGAGATTTTCATAAAAGATACAAAGGTGAGCCTGCAATCCAGACTTTTTTTTCGGCTTTCTATAGATCTATTCACAGACTCCATTATAACGGACTTTCTTACGTACTGGATAGCTAAGTTGGATTAACTGAACTTCTTGCTTTGGAAGACTTATTTTACTGATTTTTATTTATTTATTATTATTATTATCATTGTGGGTTTTACGTTTCTACAGGATGAAGTATCCTACTCATTGCCAAACCTTCCTTAGTCGCCTTCTACGATAATGTTACAGTCTTACTATTCTTTGCTCCCCTTTCAGGCCCGTATGCGACACACGTGATTACCGAAAATGCTGTCTGCCATTGGACGGTGCGTCACGTGCACTTCCCGTGGGTCTCTGAAGAGACAAAGAAAGAATAGAACGACTGCACCTTCAGGCATGTCGTACAAGGCTACCAACATGACATTGTGCATGTGGCTGGCAACCTCATCATGTCAAACAAACTGCCACAGACACAACATCTGCTAGAGCACGTAACTGCTTGGTCAAGGCTTCTTGCAAGGGGACCAGCTGTAGTGGTGGCTCTATGCTCCGTAAGGATCGCAAAGGAACACGATGATGATGATTACGCGATGCCTATCAAGGCAAGACATGAATGAAATGTTAGAAACCAGTTCTCCTGATGTAGAAAATGATTTCCAAGACTCGAGTTGTCATGAGGATAGCGAAACACCAAGTGATGACAGCAGCAAGACTGTGGAAGGTAACCCTACACCGCCCAATGGCCGGTCTGACATCATTCTCTTCAGCGTACACATGTATACTGTTGCTGCTGTTTAGATGGTACCTGCTGGAAAATGCCGCGCTAAAGACATAACCATTTCGACAGCTTTATCAGGGATCATCTGTGCTATACGGAAACAGATCCCAGTGGCGTATTCTCTATGTGTGCTGTGCGTGCTGCGCACACCTATGCCCGAAGGAAAATAAAAATTTAATTTATTATTGCATACATAAATGACATAACTGACAATATTCAACAAATAGCACACAATGGTTCCTTTGCAGATGGCTTAGCTTTGTGGATCTCTGAAGAGCGTATCACTACTGCAAACATTCTGATGCAGCAAGCACTAATATCACTGGAAGAGTGGGCCAAAACATGGCTCATGAAGATTAATGAAGAGAAAACAACGTACACTGTATTTTCCCTCTCAACTAGACCTCAGAGCTTCAAACTAGTACTAAACGGAGTAAATCTTCATTTAAATGAAAATCCGAACTACCTAGGCATTATTTTTGATCGCCGTCTGACTTGGAAAAAACAGGTTGACAGAAATCGAATGAGAGCAAGACAAAGATTGGCAATTATGAAAAAACTTGCTGGAACAACTTGGGGTGCAGATGAGGAAGTGCTTAAGACGTTGTACACAGGGCGAGTGAGGCCAGTTCTTGAATATGGCATGGCAGCATGGGCAACAGCAGCTAAGACAAACTTCGATAAAATTAGCAGACTCCAAAATCAAGCAATGAGAATTATAACGGGAGGCATGAAGTCGACACCTATAAAAGAACTTGAAAAGATTACATGCCTCCAGCCAATGACAGATAGAAGAGACTGCAGAGCTCAACAACAGGCCGAAAAATTCAAGACTAACAGACGACCCAATGTGCCATAGAATAAATGCTCTTAGAAGGCAAAGACTCAAACGAAGAAATTTTGTAGAATCAACCAAACCACAAATGAGAGCAGTATCCATAGATGAAATATCCACTGTTAAACCCATCTACACTGCAACAGATAGAAAATCCATAGCGACAAAATACATAGAGAAACATTATCTACGCAACACCTGGACCCATGCATACACAGATGGATCAGCAACAAATGCAACAAAAAATGGAGGTGGGGGTGTCTTTCTGACCTTAAGCACTGGTGCAGAAAAAAGGCTGTCAGTGGCGACAGGACGATTCTCCAGCAACTTCAGAGCAGAGGCAGAGGCCTTGAAAACTGCAGCAGAGGTTATATTGACAGAAGAAACGGCAGAGAGACAAGTTGCTTTCTTTACTGATGCACAGTCAGTAATAGCAACGTTGAAAAGACAAAATAATACAGACCTGGATGATCTCAGAGTAGTGCTTCACAAACTTTGTCAACGATTCAAAAGTGTTGTGATCCAGTGGATCCCATCTCACTGTAACATCGCCGGCAATGAAGAGGCTGACAGAATGGCAAAAGAAGGTTCACATCTACCTCAGTCTGATGCAAGCATAACTTTTGAGGACGCAAAGAGTTTTATCAGAATCAGTTACAGAAACAAATGGAACGTAGAACATCCAGGGCACACACAGAATGATGCTTACTGTCACGTAGACAGATAATCTATTTTACCATCTTGTCCATAATTTGATTACTCCTTTAAATGTTGTTTTCCTAGACATTTGTATTTTCTTTTTCTTTCATTTTTTACCTTCGTGGCCAAACTTTTTCACCTTCTCAAACCCCACCCGAGGTTTGGTTACGTTCCGGCCTGTAGCGGTCAGCGAACGATAATATTATCTAAGCCGCACCTGGTTTGACCAGGGGAATATCTCTTACGTTTAAAGTCTTTGACCACGAGCGAGAGGAGCCTCTGTGTAGTCTTTGATCGCTAGCGGGAGAGAACTCGTGCGGTCGGTAATAAGTTTGATCTTCGATTCAGGGGGAGATAAACCGCTGCTAGTCTTTGTTGTTTGCCCTTAGATGAGCAAAGAGCACATAATATTATGATTGTCTCTCTGGGGGAATTTTCGCAAAGTTGTTGCTTCTGAAACCTTTGTCTTACCCGGTATTACGATTACGCCGATACCTCTGAAGAAATATGCAGGCCAGGTGTCCGGGGGGAGCGTCCTTTGTAATCTATAAGAGTAGACGGGTTTAATAAGACAAGGACATTCGTGAATATTTCTGGCCCGTAGATGACCATCATGAGATAAGGCAAACTTTAACACAGTACTAGAATGTGTTTGCCTATGTTCTAGTCATTTTCGGGTTTCAGGGAGACCGAATCGCTAGAGCAGACTCCAGTCAGGCGAAGAAAGTCATATACTCTTTGATCTAGAGGGTTTCTGTATACATCTAGCAACGAATCGTCAACCCCGTTCCTGAATCAAAACCCCTTTTTGTCAACGCCAAGTTAAGCTCACGCAGTGCAACGGAGCCAACGCTAAATCTGGAATCACCAAATGCAGTAGTAGTTCCCTACTCGCCTATTGGATTACCAGCCAGAGCATTGCCGCTTCCAGAATATCAAAACCGCCCTGCACGTCTATAGCAGAATCTGATATCACTCGACTTCGTTTGTGTCTAAACGGGGCACTCAGCAACCCACAGCCAAACCAGTTTAAACAGGATTTACAGCCAGGCAGAGCCTAGCGCCGGATAAGAACGCCTGGGACTCCGTGTCCTCAAGTGACTTCTTCAGGTGTATTTCTGGATACTTAAAACCTCGCACGGAGATAAACAACGTCTTCCAGTGTTCCCTCGCGCAATTAGGGGTCACCAACGTTTAGCCCGACAAGGAAAGTTTGGTATTTCAATTCAGTCATCTTGAAGGATATGTATCTGTAAGACACTTTCTGGAGCTAGCGCCTTTGGTCCCCGAAAGCGGACCCTCTGTCGGACAGCTTAGTTATTTTCTCCGTGTTCTACAGGTTTTATGAGTGTTGGTGGTGTGTGTTTGTGGGTGTGTATTTGCATTATTGATGACTATTGATGAATATTTGATTATTGATGTAATTTTTGCTGTATATGATGATATGCATTAATTCCATGCTTTTCTTCTTTAATAAAGTTTACACATGTATTAATGCGCTGTTCCCGGCCCTTTTCATCCATAATTAACTTGTTTTAGCTCTTTACTAGAATCTCTATGTTTGATAAGAGAAAAGAGTGAGAGCAGGAGGTGCTTAGACAGTAAAAAGTGAGTTGAGGCTTGGAGAGAGAGATCATTTTGATAAATCTTCTTCCAGGTTGTCTCAAGTCCATCTCCTATTTACACCTTTCTGTGTGTGTAATCTATAACTCTGTCAGTCCACTATCCGTTGTCGATTTCACTACTATTGTCCAACTCGACAAATACTCTACACTTTACTCAACCACGACACTTACTACCAGCTCCACAGAAGAGAACAAGTGGTAATCTTCAGACTCCGCACTGGCCACAACAGATTGAGATACCATCTATTCAACAAGCTAAAGATAGGAACTACCGATCAGTGTAACTGTGGCACTGATAAAATGACTGCTGAACATCTGCTTCAAAGTTGCCCCTTATATGTGGTACAGAGAAAGTGCATATGGCCGACGCCAGCTCCTTTCGTGGAAAAGCTTTACGGGGATTCAAATAGCCTCAAACTGACTACTGCTTTCTTTGAGAACATTCAAGTGGACGTCTGAGAGTGTACGAAGAAGAAGAAGAATTCTATAAAATATTTCTCTTCTAATGTTCTGCTTTCGGACCGCACGCACCAGGAAAACGGATTTTCCCGCTTAGAATCTACAAGTATAATCTAGTTTCAGTTTCCCAGAGGCTTTTTATACGTAGTGCAGTTTTTATTTGGTAGCAATCGCCCGAAGTTGTAAAAATCGGTTGTGTCCGTCCAGTGTTTTTTGTGATTAATTTTTGTTAGTTGCCGGGAATGTACATTATTACAGTGACAGTGAGTTTCAAGTTGTAAGTTAATTAGTATTTCGGAGATAATTGACATATACCCCTAATAACTATCGTTGCGTAATTGAATATAGTTGGTTTTTAAATTAAGAGGGGAAGAAGTTAAATAGTAGGCGAACATATTCATTTTAAGAAGCAGCACGCCTAGCTCGCATTACCAGGATACGCCACCGACAGATTCCTCTGTGCTATACAGAAACAATCACTACTATTGCTCGTATCATGTTTCAACGCAGACTTTCAGTATGACGTCACATGCAGAAATTAGCATACGGTCGTGAAAGAGCCAAAAAAGGGATTTTGTTCATTATATTCAACTTGACAGACAGCTCTAAACTGCCTGCACCAGGAGTGGTTTCTAACTTGTGTAGCAAGGTGGCACGAGATAGTCGAGAAATGCCGTGTTCTCATTTCTTTTAAACAAAATTTCATACCAATCACTTAGTCTTAAATGTTGTGCAGCAATATCGCGCAGGTCTAGTACAATGCGTGTCTATTCATACCATTTTGAGAACCTTTGAATTTAGACTAGCGTCAACATAGCACACGAAGTGTCGAGTGGCAGCGTGGTTAGAGCGCGTGCTTCTCGAAGCAAAGTTGCCGTGTTGGAAACGCTCAAGTGTACCGCTGTAAATGGGTACCTCACTGCACCTGAGTTAGGAAAGTCCTGGACAGCGAGAAAAGAAACCATTCATTCATACCCCACAGAGCTGAGATCCAGTATAAGTGAAGTCTCTAACACTCCTCTCCCCAAAGGCAATATTTGCTATGCGATTACCTTTACCTTTGCACACAGCTCTAAAATAAAATTATCATGACAAGGAACGAACGAGATTTATTTTGAAAAGGTTGAGAGTTTGAAAGGTTGTTGAGAACCAGGTGTGCTCGATTTGTACATTCGTGTCATCTAATATAAGGAAAGATAAACACTCAAATCTGTCTATTACATCCTTCTCTAGGTATCAGCCAACCAAAATGGAACGTTCAAGGTCACTATCGTTACAAGATTGCATACGTCAAGTGTATTGTCTTGTCAAATATTGACACACATTTTTATAAATATCTGTCATTGTTGCCAGGTTGAGAATTGTACTAAAAACGTGAGTAGCGACTGGTGATTAACACGCGCCATTAGTCAGGATACTCAAATAATGACTGTAATAACAACATCAGCAAACATTCTCTCAGTCTACGGTTCCTGAATGTTCTATTTATGATTTGTATTTTAAATTGTGGTGAAGGGAGATGAGGAGGGGCGGGGGTGGCAGCCTGTATCTCTGGTCGGGCCATGTTCTCATAGAGAATACTTGACGTTCACTCGCAAGGTGAAGAGAGAGGGATGATTATCGTTTCCTTGTAAGGATTGAGAAAAGGGTAAGATTGTTAGTTAACTGTAAGGAGAAGAGACATGATTGCCGTTTACCTGTGAGGACGGGAGAGAGGGTTTATTAATTTATAAATAAGAGGTGGGGGGTGAATGATCGCCATTTACCTGTGAGGTGGAAAACACGGGCATGATTGTATTTTGACTGCAAGAATGGAATTACCGTGGAGAGAAGAGTTAACTGCAAGGAGTTGACAGAGAGACAGGGTTGTTAGTTACCTGTAAGAAGTGGGGAGAGATTATCAGTTAATTACAAGGAGTGTAGAGAGATTGTCAGTTAGCTGTAAGAAGTGGAGAGAGAGATAGGAGTATCAGTTACCTGCAATGAGTGGAGAAAAAGAGACACAGAGATAGACAGACAGAAGCAGGATTCTTAGTTACATGCAAGAAGCGGAGAGAGAAAGGATTGTCAGATACCTGCAGTTGGTGGAGAGAGAGTTAGGGTTTTCAAAGAATGGAGATAGATAGGATTGTCGTTTATCTGCAATTAGTAGCGAGAGTCAGGATTGCCCGTTACCTGCAAGGAGTGGAGAAAGAGTGTGTGTGTGAGAGTCATTATTTTCAATTACCTGCAAGGAGTGGAGAGAGGGTGAGAGTCACAATTGTCGGTTACCTGCAAGAATTAGAGCGAGAGACAGTGAGAGAGAGATATGATTGTCAGTTACCTGCAATGAGTGGAGAGAGAGTCACGATTGTCGATTGTGTGTGAGATAAAGAATTTTCAATTACTTGCAAGGAGTGGAGAGAGAGAGTCACAATTGTCAATTGCATGCAAGAATTGGAGCGAGAGAGTAAGAGAGATAAGATTGTCAGTTACCTGCAAGGAGTGGAGAGAGTCACGATTGTCAGTTACCTGCAAGGTGTGAAGAGAGTGAGATAAAGGATTGTCAGTACTTGCAATGAGTGGAGAAAGAGAATCATGATTGTCAGTTCCTACATGGAGTGGAGAGAGTGCGAGAGAGAAATTATTGTCAGTTACCTGCAAGGAGCGGAGATAGAGAAGACTGTCAGTTATCTGCAAGGAGTGGAGAGAGAGAGAAAGAGAAGTAAAGAGAGAGGAGTGTCAGTACGTGCAAGAAGCGGAGAAATCAGTGACAGAGAGGAGAAAAAGCAAGTCACCTCTGATCCGTCCAACAAACCAAATGCTGAAGGCATGTTTTGGCGACTTATTTTACTGCAGATGGTGGAGTTGGTGTAGATACTGCTGCTGCTGTCTGTAGAGTTAATGTCACTGTTGCATGAACTATCTACTGCGCTGCAGTTGTAGTGAAGATGTTGCTGATTTCGTCTATGATTTTTGTGGTGCTGTTGTTCCGACAGCGGTGACACTGAAATGCTCTTGTTGTCCTGACTTCGGTTGTCGCCAAAGAGATGGCGCTGGGTCCGTTCGTGCTGGTTGCTGCTGCTGTTATAGTATTTGGTTTGTGTGGTGTCTGCCAGAGGTCCCTTGGATAAAACCAGAGACATTCCTCATGTAAGGAAAGTCATGTTGGAGGAGAAACACGTTCTGAACTCGATTTCTCCTCCACAAAGAGAAGACCACGGTGCCTGCTCGACAATCAACTGTGTACATGTGAAAGTGGTTGCAGTCAGACTCAATAAGTTATGTGATCACTTAAAGAACATTGAGTTCAAGAACAATGTGACTGTTCTATGACACATCAGTTCAAGAACAATGTGACAGCTCTCGGTGGCAGGCTTGGCCAAGTCATTAGCTATGGAACAATGTGACAATTCTTGATGGATGATGTTTCCAAGTCATTAGCTCTGGAACACTGTGACAAATCTTGATGGATGGTGTTTCCTAACCATTAGTCCAAGGAAAAATATGACTGTTATTGATAGATGACATCTTCATATCATTATCTCTAGAACTATTTGACCGTTACGAATGGTGTCTCCAATCATTAGTCCGAGCAAAATGTAAACGTTCTTGATGAGTTATCTCACAAAATCATCAGCCCAGGAACAATGAAACGTTTCTTGGTGAGCAGCAGTTTCACAGCAAGGTGACTGGGTATACTTTTCAGTACTCGGACTGTTCAAGTCATTAGAATCAGTTCACTGTTACTCTTACACACTCATTACTTTTCATATTATCTACAAGCTGCGGATGACATACAATCATTACTTCACACAATCAGTACGTTTCATATTATCTAAAAACTTGCGGAAGTTAAAAAAGCATTATCTCAGGCGCGATCTACCGACGCTGAATGTTACGTAATCATGACTACACACGTTGTCTACACGTTACGAAACTGACATCCTCATCAAATGCCTGTTTTACACCTTGATTACTTTACACATGGATAAATACATGAAGTGGAAACGGGTAAGAGTAAAACAGGCTTATTAAATACTTAAAAGAAAATTCTAGATCCTTAAACGTGACAGACCCAAGACTGTATCCCATAACTCTCACGAAGAACAAAAGAAACAATAAAAGCAGAAGATATTCCTGGCACCATTCAATCACCACCATTCTGTTGCCAATGAAGCACAACCATCAACAAGTTAACACCAAATTTCTCCCTATTTTTGTGTCTTCCGTTCAAGCTCTTTCAATATCTTCGTTATCTGTTTTATGACTGTCTCTAATTCTTTCTCTATATTTTCGTTTTCCACCATTTCTCTCCCCCCCCCCTTCCCCCCCCCCCCCCCCCCCCCCCCCCCCCCCCCCCCTCCCCACCCCCCCCCCAACCCCCTCCCCCCCCAGGCGATTTTATTTATGATTAAGAAGAGGAACTTCTCAATAGACCATCTCCAACTAATCCCCCAGACATCCAGCCAGCAGAAGAGGAGCTACAAATCAGCTGTGAACGACCAAGTAGAGAAGAAATAAAGAAAGCCATAAAGCTTCTGAAAGACGGAAAAGTAGCTGGTCCAGATTGCATTCCAGCAGAGGCCATTAAAACAGATTTTGATACCTCCACAGAGATATTATACAAACTACTTGGCAATGTCTGGGAGAGAGAGGAAATACCAGCAGAATGGAAGGAAGGTTATCTGGTCAAGTTACCTCAGAAGGGAAATTTACAAGAGTGCACAAATTATAGAGAAATAATGTTACTATCAGTGCCAGGAAAAGTATTAAACAGAAGCATCCTTGAGAGATTAAAAGAGTCCATAGACAAGCAACTGAGAGATGAACAAGCAGGTTTTCGACAAAACAGATCCTGTACAGACCAGATAGCCACATTGAGAATAATAGTTGAACAAAGTCTGGAATGGAATTCAGCGCTATACATCGGATTCGTAGACTATGAAAAGGCATTTGACAGTGTAGACTTCAAAATTTTAGAGATAGAAGCAGAAATAAGAAAGAGATCTCTCCAAAGACAGCAACTCTTCAACATCAAGCACTACGTCTTCGGTGCAAGTTTTTCCTAACCAAGGAGAGGTAACAAGTATCTGTAAGCTATTAGTTGTGTCTGCTCAAACATAACGCTGAAAAACATTTAAAAATCTAGTGAAAGACTTAACTTCACGTCAGAAGAAAGAAAACATAGTAATGCTTCGCCTGCAAGATCAATTTTGACAGCTTATCGAACCTTAAAGAGACTTCATATCTTTCTGAGGCCAGAAATATGGAATAGAAGAGAACCAGAGTAGTTACATTTGTCTGAAGTTGATTCAGTAACAAGGCTAATTGTCACCAATAACTTGGCGTAGACGATCAAATAAGAAAGAACGACAACACTTACATTTTTAAAGGTTCTCTTAGGATAAAAAAAAACCAACTACAAATGACACAAGTTGTGGTCATCTTGTAAACCTTGTGAAACAGAAAATAAAACTGGCAGAACGTTCAAGTCAAATAAATGGATAAATGACATCTGAATTTTGCAAGAAGATTTTACGTCAAGTCTGTCGTAACGTCAAAGAAATACATGTCGTCACGTTTCATCGTTGTGGACAGTGTTGGTGAACGTTTGTGTTTGTGAAGATCATTCATACTGAACAAATTTGCCATCATGAGGTTGCTTAGAAAAGAACCTGGAAAATGAGGTTTCCCAAATGACAAAATATATTTGAACATTAATAAAAACGTGTAAGTTGATTAAAATTTGTGCGAAAACTGATTTTTAACATCTTTAATAAATCGGCTTTGTTTATTTATCTGATATTTGTTTGTTATTTTTTTCAATTACCATGCCAACTGGCGTGGGTGATCATGTCTGTCCACAACCTCTTGTCCATAGTACTGTTTATGAGTTCTGTTGTTGATTTATGTCCATGCCACGATGGCTGATTTAAGGTTCATCTTATGTGCTTGTTAGCAACGCCGGGTACTTAAAGCTAATATTGTACAGTTAACATATTTCACACATTCTATTTGTAAAAACACCAAAATTACGAACATGGAAATCATATCTGAAAGACCCGCTTACTGGTAATGACAGACTTAATGCAACAGTGCTTTTGTTTTTCCATCTAAAATGTACAAAATGCGAAAAAGTTCACGCTACGAATGAGGAAGCAGTAATATCTCGCAAAGAAATAAAAAAGTCTGTAGTAGCAGGGACTGGTTCAACAGCAAATGAAAGTATCCTTGCCCGCGAAATAATAACAGCAAGAAAAGGCCGGCTGGAATACTGAATGTAGTAGCATGAGTGGACATGAACGTCTCAAAGTTAAGATAATAGCGATAAAGTTGCCAGCCTGCAAAAACACAAACACTGGAAACAGAAATGAAGAAAAAGACAATTTTAAATATGCAAGGGTGTTTTCTCTTTAATATGGGGGGGGGGGGGGGGGGGGGGGGGGGGGGGGAGAAGAGGAGAAGAGTGGGACAGAAGATAGAATGTCTTTAATTAAGATACTAGAAATGAGTAAAATGAGAAGTCTAGACTCATATCTCAGAAACAAGCATTTTTTTTGTAATCAGGCTAAAACCTTATGTCAGGTCATTGAGCATCAACAAACCAAAAATCTAGCATAGGTTTTTTGTGTGTTTTTTTTTTTAATCAAGAAACGCTGATCGCGTTAACAGGGATAAATTATGGACGTGGTAGGGAGAGAGAGAGAGAGGGGGGGAGGACTATTAAACAGTATTGGACCATTTCCACAGACGGGATAAATGACTGATAACACCATACTAAAAGGTACTCTATGTGAACAAGGAAAAACTGCCCATTTTTTTTTTTGCCTCCTTCTGGCGAGGCGCGTCCCTTTCAACCTATATGGTTATATCAGAGCGCATTTACCATTAAAAAAAAAAAAGTTAGCTCTGTTGACTGCTAACCCGATCCGACTTGATAGATACTAAGTCCTGAAGAGGACCAACATTATCTATCTGCTAGCACAAAGCCCTAAAAAGGACTCACCAGCTACGCCAACGCCGAGTTAGTCCGTGTAATATGAAAACTGCCCAGGTAGCAGCGGAAATGTCAAATGACAGGTTTGACAACCTGGGTCTTTGCGAGACATGGTGGAAGGGCATACAGAGGAGGAGATTGATCACAGGAGAAATGGTGTTGTCCTCAGGACATGAGGAGGATAGAGTCCATCACAGTGAAGGGGTGGCTGTAATGCTGTCTAAGGAAGCACAGAAGGCACATAGAATGGGACCCCGAATTAAAACAGCAAGGTTTAAATCAGCCAAAAAGAAAGTAAATACAAACATCATTCAGTGTTATGCACCAACAAACGATAAAGAAGAATCTGTGAAAGAAGACTTTTACACCAGACTACAAAATGTCTTGGACAATAAGAAAAGAAAGGATATCACAATTTTGATGGGGGACCTAAACGCGAAAATAGGAACAGACAACACTGGCTTTGAAGAAATCATGGGAAAGCATGGATTAGGTATGATGAACGAGAGTGGGGAACTATTAGCTAACTTCTGTGCTTCAAATCAGCTAGCTACTGGAGGAAGCATATTTCCACATAGAAGAATACATAAAGCAACATGGATATCACCAGACCACAGAACTGAGAATCAGATTGATCACATATGCATAAGTAAGAAGTTTAGGTCATTGCATGATGTAAAAGTATGTAGAGGAGCAGATGTGGTGTCAAATCATCATCTTCTGTTGGCTAAAGCAAAATTAAAACTCAAGAAAGATGCCTAAGAAAGGAAATTTATAAGAGTGCACAAATTATAGAGGAATAATGTTACTATCAGTGCCAGGAAAAGTATTAAACTTAGAAGATTAAAAGAGTCCATAGACAAGCAACTGAGAGATGAAAAGCATGTTTTCGACAAAACAGATCCTGTACAGACCAGATAGCCACATTGAGAATAATAGTTGAACAAAGTCTGGAATGGAATTCACCGCTATACCTCGGATTCGTGGACTATGAAAAGGCATAGTGTAGACAGAGAATCCCTTTGGAAATTGATGAGGCATTATGGAGTTCCCATGAAGATCATTAACTTAATAACGAAGATCTATGAAGACATGATATGCAGAGTTCTTCATGAAGGACAACTTACAGAACGGTTTAGGATTAGAACGGGAGTGAGACAGGGATGCCTCTTGTCTCCATTTCTTTTCTTACTAGCAATAGATTGGGTTACGAAAACATCGACATCACACAACAGAAATGGAATCCAGTGGAATCTGACTAAACAGCTTGATGATCTGGATTTTGCAGATGACTTAGCTCTTCTATCCCATAACCATAATCAGATGTAAGAGAAAATGAAGATTCTCGATGAAAGGTCTCAACAAGTGGGCCTGAAAATACACAGGGAAAAGACAAAGATTATGAGAATAAATGCAAGAAATGATAACACGGTTGAACATGAAGAAACACCACTAAAGGATGTAGTATCGTACACATATCTTGTAAGTAATATAGACAGAGTTGGAGGGACAGACAATGATATCAAAATAAGAATACACAAAGCAAGAGGAGCTTTCATTGCATTGGGAAACATACGGAGAACAAGAGAAATCAAGTCCAACACGAAAATAAGAATCTTCAACTCAAATGTCAAGTCAGTCCTATAGTATGGCTCTGAATGAACGAACAAACTTTATTTTCAAAGGGTTGAGAATTGGGCACGCAGGCCCGTCTGACATTCTGAGACATGTAGAGGAACAAAAAACAACAACCAAAAAGATACAGACTTTTATAAACGGGTGCTTGCGTAGAATAGGACTGAAATGGTATGACAAAGTCACAAATGTGGAACGAACGAACGAACGAACGAACTTTATTTTCAAAGGGTTGAGAATTGGGCACGCAGGCCCGTCTGACATTCTGCCCTTCCTTTCTCCCGTCTTTTATACTGATTTCATTTATTCTCACATACAATTTACCCATCAATTCAAGGAATTCAACGTTGTACAGGTAAAATAATAGCATACTCACATTCACAGTATCTAATTATAAACATGAAATAAAATATGTTGAAAAGTACAAACTAAGTATTACCATGAAACAAAATATGTTGAAAAGCACTAACATCATCATTAAACCTACACTCGATATTATACCATTTGTTCGGAAAAATAATCATATTAGGGGGGCAGATAATCAGAACTCATAAAGTATTCGAAAAGTTTACGATTGTATGAATAGGGACTGAGGTTGTTATGTTTTAGATAATGTGGAAGATAGTTCCAAAGATGAGCAGCAGAGTAAGCTAAGCTTTTCTTGAATAAGTCAAGCCTAGGCTTGGGCACTTGTATTTTGTTAAGGCGTTGACTGCGTCTTTCACTGTATTTGAACATTGGCCACATATATGTTGGAGCATTCTGTGACAGGATTTTGTGAACAAATTTAGCTTTGTTGAACAGAAAGCGCTTTCTTAGAGGCAGTATTTTGAGATATTTATATAGATCTACACACTGTGTTTGGCAGTTGTCAGAAACTAGACGCACTGCACGCTTTTGTAGTGAATGGAGTCTTTTTGTGTTGCTCATAGAACAACCATCCCAGATTGTGGAGCAATAGTCAAGGTTTGTTTGTATGTGAGATACATAGAACAATTTTCGTGCATCTTCATCTAGGAAATGTTTGATTTTAGCTAATTGGTAAACTTTCTGTGCCGTTTGCTTAGTCAGTGCATGAACATGTGAGTTCCAATTAAGATGCTGGTCAACGACTATTCCTAGAGTTTTATGTTCATTAACGTTTTCAATTAGTGAGGTACCAATATAGATCTGAAGTGTTGTTTTCTCAGAATTTTGTAATTTTTGTCTAGTTGATATTAACATGCACTTTGTTTTAATTATATTAATTAGCATGCGATTTCCGATGCTCCACTTAATCAGATTGTCTGTATCTTTTTGTAACGATAGTTCGAGTGTGTTGCAACTTGTATCACTCGTGTAGATAGTACAGTCATCAGCAAATAGGTCACAGGATGCGTGTTCGACGTGTAATGGAAGGTCATTAATGTATATGCAAAAAGTAGAGGCCCAAGAATAGAGCCCTGAGGAACGCCGGTATTTATTATGGTTGGGTATGAGCAAGAGTTATTGTAAGAAACTACATGTTTTCTGTCTGACAGGAATGATTTAATTATCGTCACTAGTTGAAGGTTTACTTTTGATGTTTCTAGTTTTCTAATTAAAATAGCGTGATCTATCATATCAAATGCTTTTTTAAAGTCTACAAAAACTGCCCCACATATGTTATCGTTATTAATATTTAAGTGCCAGTTGTCAATCATCTTAGTTAGAGCTGTGTGACATGAATGTTTAGGTCTAAACCCCGACTGACTATCAATTAGCAAGCCGTTGTTAACTAGGTGTTGTAGTGTTATTTTATGTATGTGTTTTTCTAGTGGTTTGGATAGCGATGATATTAAGGAGATTGGCCTATAGTTACCAAGGTTATTATTGTCGGAAGAGCCAGGTTTTAAGAGAGGATATACCTTAGCGACTTTAAAGTGCCACGGAAAGTAGCTCCGTGCGATACATTGATTGTATATGTATGTAAGCGAATCACTAATAGCTGGAGCCGCATAACGCAGTATTCGATTACTGACTCCGTCAAGTCCTGATGAGTTATTATCTTTAAGTCCTAGAAGATAGTTATACACTTCATTAACTGTCATAAACGGAATGTTGGATGGGATTGTGTTGGTACATTTGTTCTCACAAAATACTGACAGCCTGCCTAAGTCACAAGGTGAATTTGGTATTGTAGATTTAAGACTGTTTATTTCTGCCTGAAGGTAATTGCTGAAGTCTGTGGGAGTAAATGAAGTATTAGGGGTTGACGAGACTGACAGATTTCGCTTGTTCGCTAAGGTATTGATTGCTTTCCATATATCTTTACTGTTTGTTTTGTTCTGAACCAAATTTTTAAAGTAATTCTTTTTTTCTCTACGAATTAAATATTGCACGTTGTTCCTCTGTTCTCTGTATATGTTAAAGTCCTTGTTTTTTGTGAGCTTGATCTCTCTGCCTCATGGCGTCTAGCACTGCTTGTGTGATCCAAGGAGATTTGACCTGTCGTTTCACACGAACTTCTTTAGTTGGTGCGTGGTTATCAAACACACAAAGAAAGATACGTGTCCAATGGGCAATGGCGTCATCGGGATCAGAAAGCTGGTAAACACTGGCAAGAGGTGCAGTTCGCAAATCATGTAAAAATAGTTCACGGTTGAAATGTTTAAAACTTCTAAATTTAATACTGATATGTTTATTTCTTGGAGCTTTATATTTATTCTTTGACCACGTGCAACATATAGGGTAGTGGTCACTCATCGCGACAGTAGGAACAGAGCATTCTATAATATTGTCTGCACAGGTGACGTAGATGTGGTCAATTATTGTGGATGATGCATTTGTTACCCTGGTAGGCTGGTTGACTATTTGTTTTAGGTTGTAAGATAGGATGATGTTTTCCCACGTTTGGTTTATGTTGCGCATGTCGATGTTGAAATCGCCTAGAAGAATAATTTCTTTGGCAGTGGTAAATACTTTATCCATCATAGTGGTGAAATCTTCATACCAGATGGCTCCTGCACTGGGATTTCTATAAAGATACCCGACTAGAAATTGTCCCTGAGTCGGTAGTTTTATTTCTAACCATATGCACTCGGTCTCTGCTGTCTCTAAATCGCTTCTGCGGCGATAACTAATAGAAGTGGAAATATATACTACAATACCTGTTTCTAGCTTTCTACTTGAGTCTCGCCGAACTGTTTTAAAACTATTTAGGGCAATTTCACCATCTGATATTTTGTCGTTTAAGCGACTTTCGGAAAGTCCAAAAACATGAAAATTTTTATTTAGAATTTGTGTAAGCTCAGGAAGTTTGCCTAATAAATGGTAAATGTTCAGGTGGCCCAGCCGTAGACCATCCTTAATTAGCCATTGTGTCTGATAGGTATGCATTTTATTTTGGCGAGTGGTTTAAAAAGGAAAATAACAAAAGCAATTTTAAATA
Source organism: Oreohelix idahoensis (assembly GCA_024509875.1). Lineage (NCBI taxonomy): Eukaryota > Metazoa > Mollusca > Gastropoda > Stylommatophora > Oreohelicidae > Oreohelix > Oreohelix idahoensis. The sequence continues at coordinate 33,871 of JAMPIV010020209.1, read as the reverse complement.
CGAACCCACGAAAATTTAACTAATTAACGTCACCAAGTAAGTGAAAATGCAAATGTTAGTACTTAACGTACGAACACTTGGTACAAGTATTGCTAAAAAATCACAATTAACTGAAATTGTCAGTAGTATATTAAAATAGTCACACAACAGTAGGCACGCACGTTTTCACACCACAACACTAAAATTCTAACAAAGTAATTAAGCAATACTGAGAGGATACGAATTAAAAAAAAGTAAAATGAAAAAATCTTGCAAATTATGAAAAGAACTGTCGAAGGCCTGTAGCCAATGAAATTAAAGTGTTTTGAGAAAGTAACAAAGTACTTATTACTTTATGCGTCACAGTAATCAATTAATTTTTCAGGGGAGAGACGGCTTTGGTCGCAGGGATTAAGTCAATGAAAAAAAAAATGATTGGATTAATCATCGATAATGGATGTCTCTGTCAGGTACATAGTAAGGCCCGCGTTGCACAGACATCATTAGTGCTTGGCTGAGTGATGCTGGACTGAATTGCATCAGGTAGCCAAGTTCTGGGTTCCACTGAGCACGATCAGAAAGGCTACGGGAGGAAGCTTGACGACTGTAGATTTCGTCTGCAGTGGTTACAACACTTGTAGGAGATTTTTGGGTCTGTGACATTGTGGCACTGCTTCTTGAACTGTCATATAATGTGTTTGTGAGGGGCTGTCTTATAGGTAGTGGAGGAAACATAACATCGTAACGTTCGGCTTCCTGGCTGTAGGTGGCGTTCTGTTTGTTGTTAGGTACTTTGTTGGTTACAGGAGCGCTTCTTTGAGGGGCGGGTAAGGTGTGTTGTGCATTTTCATGAAGGGCTGATCTCATGGTAGATCGGTTTGCGTTCTCTGTGTCTGGTGGGTTGCCGTGTTGCGTTCGCTGCGGGTACTTGATGTTTTTTGCTAGAATGCTGCTACCTAGTTTTGATGTATGTATTTGATCTATGTAAAGGCGTTTCTTTGGTGCTCCAGAGTTGCTTGTGAAGAAAGGAGTGTTGTTGATATAGCCAATGTTGTTGTGTTCACAATAGCTCTGGATTGTCTTGTTGTTGATGTCGGCTACGCGACGTTGGAAGCCATAGCAAGGTGGAATAATGGATGACATAAAAATGGAGGTGTTAGGAAATTTTTGTTTTATTGTTGTGGCCAGTTTGGAAATCGCCGAAGGGTTAACGCTGTGTCCATTCATTATGTCGTTGATCCCTACATGTACTGTTGTTCTTGTAATATTATGATGTATGTCGAACCTATGAATTCTATCAATTAATCTTTCAGTTCCAGCTCCAGGTATCGCTAAAACTGAGACAGTTTCCTCTTTTGAAGTAGACATCCGATCATTGTAAATGCCTTTTAGGAGAGAGTCGCCAATTATAACATGTGTTGTTTTACTACATGGTTGTTGATTCGGCTTTCGTTTTGATTCTTGTTGCCGCCATTGATTTTCCTCGTGTGAATCGTCCTGAATAGTCTGGGTGTTTTCATCGGATGGTTGTGGTGTCAGTATCTGATCTGGTAGCGGCGTTAATGCCTGTTCATTTTGTACTGAACTCTGGTTAAGGGCGGTAAACCTGTTGCTTACTTTTACACTAATAGGGTAAGCTTCGTGCGCACGTGTATCCTCAACTTTTTTGATGTTACGTTGGTGCTCCTTGCGGCGTTTGTTTGATGTATGTTCTTTGGATGGATCGCCAGAAGCTTCAGGTACTATAAGAGTATGTTCCGAGTGCTTTGTTTTATAAATCGAAAAATCGCTTCGTAGTTGCTCGACGAATTGATGACAAGAAACAGACAAGTGCCAGTGGAACAAGAGTTGAGAAGAAGACGCTGGCGATGGATAGGACACACATTGAGGACACCTGTTGATAGCATTACAAGGCAGTACTTGTTCTGGAATCCACAGAGAAAGAGAGTCAGAGGTAGACCAAAAAAACACATGGAGAAGAGAACTGGAAACAGAGGTGAAAATGATGAGGTAAACATGGAAAGAACTTGAGCGGATGGCACAGGACAGGAAGACTTGGCATGTGTTTGTTGAAGGCCTATGCTCCTGGAGGAGCTAAAGTGTATTGATTGATTGATTGAAGAGGTACAGGTAATCCCATAACTGATACTGCCATAGAGGACTACACTAGTAGAAGTGGGGTAACCTGTTCCCTTTTACGCTGCCTTTTCCTTCCCTAACTCAAGAGCAAAGTCAGAACACCATACTATTTGGAAATAATTTATACCGTATAAAGGGCGCCCATATATATGTCTATGGTTGAAAAAAAAAAACAGTGGGACCTTGGCACACATGAAAGGGAGAAAAAAACGACATAACAGACAAAAAGGCTTGTAATTTATAGAATTTCTTCATCACCTATTCTGCCGACTGTCTAGTCGATCATGCTCTTCTACCACCTTCGGTCTCAAGAGCTATTTATCAATACTTTTGTTTGCTATCTTTCCCATAATGATTTTAAACCCTGTGCAGGACATGACAATTCCTTGGGAGAGCCCAGTCAGTATTTTAGCTCTGCATAGTTGGAGAGCCCCCTTTGATGGTGAGGAATGCACAGTGTGCCACGCGCTTCTTACTACTAGCTTGGGACAAGTTGTGATGATCCTTTAAATGCCAGCCAACCTGGAGAAACTAGAGCTCATGACTTCCACTCAACACGTTTCGGAATGGCATAAAAGCCATGATCTACAGTACAGATAATACCAAATAAGCTTCAGCTTGGTATTGGTTGCAAAAGAGCAAGAAGCTCAGCAGCCCAAGTTAAACAACAACATCAGTAAAGCTTGCGCATCCAAAAATCCATTTTCCAACAGTTTAAAAAACTTTTTTTTTTGTTTGTTTAATCAGACGACCGTTACAGGATAAACGTAACATCAAACCAGCTGGAGAAACAAATGCACACTTTGTCTCAAACGTTTCAGAAATATGACATGGTAATTAGCGCCGCAATAGCAGAAGCTGTCAGATATAAAAATAATGACTTGAGCATTCAGGGGGCCATCAGCTGACAAGCTATGATGTTAGAGGACAATATCTATCTACAGAATTATCTAACATTCCAACGTGTCTTCAATATTTTTACGCGACGACAAAGATTAAGGTAAGAAAGGTTTGCTTATATTTTCCAACAATACACAACACCTAGGACATAATATAGACCTGAAGATACCAGCTACTGAAGGAAGAGATAGTAATGACCAGAGACACTAACATGGGGGGAAAAAAATGACTGTCCAAGTAACTGAAATGTCTTGTAAAACGGCCTACAAATCTTTACTGGTCTCATAGTTTACTCTCCCCACAACGCTAATCCGTAACTGTAGGCTAATCAAGAATATAAATAATATATGTGTTGATCACCTAATTTTCACGTCCAGTTATTAGTGTCGGTTCTATGTAGTACTGTAAAGTTTGCTTTCAACTTCTAGGAGTAATTTAAGGGAAAAAAAAACTTTTTATTAGGCCTAACGCTTTTCATTTTTTTTCTTTCTTTATTAAACTGTGGTGGAGGAAAGTAGAAATGATCAAACATCGAATGGAACACCGTTTAAAACAACAGTGAACATACACTTATGATCTAATAAAATTCATTTTTATAGCTATGTCAGATAAGTCTGCAGCTACTGAATAGAACAACAACATATATTATTTAATTGAAGGTTGTACACAAATATTACTCTGATAGGAAGTATTTTTAAAATATTACTATTTTGATATAAGGTAAAACTATATGTAGGCCTATATTAATAACATGAAGAAAGGTATAAGCCTACAAGCGTATTATAATTTTGATAGAAAGCATAAAAATATTAGCATGTTGATAAGAGGTAAATTTATATTATTTATTTGAAGGAGGTATAAACATGTTTATTATTTATGTGAAGCAGGCATAAACATGTATTATTTTTTTGCAGGAGGAATGTGTCATGATTTATTTGAAGTAGGTATAAGAATTTATGATTTTTTTTTTTTTTTTTTTCTATAACCAGCGGCACTCGAGCTTTCCAGCTCTTTCGGCCAAATGACATATCATTGCGAGGCTGGGGGGTCAGTGGACTTTCCTTCCAACCCGGTCAGGAGCTTCGCTCCTTCCCATCCACACGGGATTTATGTGCAGGAGCCGTTCAGGTTATTCTGTCAAATTTCCGGTCGTAAACATTTCTTCAAACGCCGACGGCCGGGTTTGAACCATGAACACCTGGTCGCCAGTACAACGTCGTAGCCATTACACCAGCGCGGCTCCCAATGATTTGTTTGAAGTAGGTATAAGAATTTATGATTTGTTTGAAGTAGGTAAAAAAAATGTGTCATATATGATCTGTTTATCAGGACGTGTAAAAATTTATTATTTATTTGAAGGAGGAATACAAGTGTATTATTTATTTGAAGGAGGAATAACATGTTTTTTTTTTATGTGAAGGAGGAATAAAAATGCGTTATTTATTTGAAGATGTATATACTTGTACATTTATTATTTACTTGAAGGAGGTATAAAAATGTGTCATGAGATCATATTATATGATCTGCTTTATCAGGAAGCATAAAAATATTACTGAAGGTCATCAATATTGCTTTAATACATATCAAATGTTTCGTGGCTTCAATAAAATAATAATAATAATTACTCAAACGGCTTTCCCAAAAATATTACAGGTATTAAGTTTGTAACATGCATAGCCATATGTTAATATTGTCATTTACATGTTAACATTATTTTATTTTATAGAGCTACAATTACTGTAGAGTTAACATCGATAGGTAATTCAGGTCTTACTAGGATAAATAAACTGCCTTCGTTACGGCCACAAAGTTTTTGTCAGGTAGGCCTACACACGAACGAAAACAATAGAGAAAAGAACGTACGAATTAAGCTAAATAAATAGAAGTTGGAGTATAAATGAAAGTGATACTAATCGTAGTAAGTCGGACACATTTAACGTTTGAAACATCACACACATGGAGAAATACAGGCCCCTACGAGTTCGTAATGTGTACACGTTACATTGTGTGTTTCTGCGCGGGCACTACTTGAACACACGAGTGGACTTCAGTCGTTTTAGGTTTAGTATTCTATTCACTGACAACCAGAAGACAAATTCTCGTGTGAAAATGTAAACTTGTTCATAGCGCAAAAAATGTAAAACTTGGTGTAAAATATGTCAACAATAGGCTACAGAATGCCTGTTTTCTGGATAAGAAGAAATAAATATTTTTGTCGTCCGTTTCTTCCCCCGCGCAATAAATAGTTCTAATTTATCCATTGCAGAAATCGTCAGTCGAATGAACACTTTGACAAACTGAACCAGATCTAACATAATCGGATCTACCTATCGTAAACCTGACAGGCATCTCAAAGGATAATTGTTGCAGTACACTAACATTCTAACGAATGTCCGCCGTGTGAATTAATGTATTAATTAACAAAGAAATGAAATTTAAACAATCCACGAACCAACGTCCTTGAAAGAATAAACACTCACGTTACAAAATTAACCTTACGAACCTGGATTATTGAAACTAATTTACTAACACTAACAATTCAAATCCTTTCACGAACCGGAAACCGGTAAATATTCACATAAGCAAGACATCATTTTCTGCTTGTGATTTCCGAAATATGGTTTACAATTTGAGAAAGGAGATCCGTGAGAAGACACTAGAAGTTCTAGACCCAGGTCTTGTTTATGATTTCTGGGTTAACTGCTGATCCAAACAATACGAAGAATTTATCACAGGTCTATTACAAGTACCAGCGCTTAATTTCTGCCCCCGGCAACTGTAGGCTCAAGGTGTGAGAGAGATAAATTACTAGGCAATGAACAGCCAGGCAGAGGACTCTCAAGGCGTAGAGAAAGTTTTTTCTCGCTGGCGTTTTCCTTTCTCATCGCTACAGCGCCATCACTTTCAAACCAGCCGTGAAGAAAAACCGGAACTCTTTTCCACGTCTGCACCATCAGATGACAGAGCCGGCCTCCCATATCAGCCAATTAGAGAATGTCTTGGTCGCTCATCCGTAGCCACGCGGAGATGTAACGACTGAATTGATTGGCCCAGTTGCTCGGGGCTAGATCCTGCCCTAGATTGCGTGACGTCAGACCGGCCCACTTTTCGATCAGAGTTCGCCTCCCTAGTCCCACCTTGAACCAATGAATAAGAACACAAGGGAACTAAACTCTGGCACACAAAACACGCGCCGACATGAAAAAAAAAATAATAATCATAATAACTGGCATCTAATTGAGACCATTTTAGAAAGACTGCTGCCTTGTTAAGAGAATATGGCATGTCGCCAGACTTATTTACCGATACCTGGCCCGCCATTGCTGCTCATTACAGCAAAAAATTGTCATAAAACAAAATTACTTCTATCAATCAGAAACTAAATTCCCCCACCATTCACGTGACCTGACATCGCCGACCACTTTATATTCAGGATGGCACAGACTTATTTACTGCTCACGAACATTCGAGTCCCTTTTTGTGACTTTAACAAAAAAAACAACGTTGTTTATTTTTTTTTCTTCCGAATAAGGAGCATGTAGGACAATCTTTAATTCAGGAAATGATGAGTTTTTATCCGGTTAATTTACGCTGTTGTTGTGAATTTATTGGTGGCTTGAAGAGATATGTTGAAGTTGTCAGGACATAACATTTTTGTACTTTTGTCATACACGATTTGCATTTTTTTTTTTTTAATAGAGACTGCTGCACAGTAAATTTTTTTTCCAATCATAGGAAATATGGTAGAATTTATTGTGCCTCTGTTCCAGTCTTTCTGAATATCTGTGGTGTATATGTTCGTGCGTAAAAGTCTGTGTGTGTGTACATATGTTTGTCTGTGCACGTGTAGGTCTTAATTGTGTCTTTATTTTCTGTGTGTAAATTCTTATGCGTGTAATTGTATGAGGATATAAATGCCCCTTCTATGGGCGTGTATAAATCAGCCATTTTGCGTTTGCATAGACAGTTTATAAAGAGCACAAAACAAATGTCTATGTTAGAGAGAAGATAAACACCTATGCAGGCCACCAAGAACCACTTTTGTCAGTAGTGAAACGTCGAAAGCTTGCCTGGTTTGGGCATGTAACTCGTCATGACTCCCTTTCGAAAACGATCCTCCAGGGAACAGTCGAAGGTAAACGGAGAAGAGGAAGGCAAAGAAAATCCTGGGCTGATAACATCAAAGAATGGGCAGGACACGGTTTCTCCACACTTGTACGCATTGCTGAGGATAGAGAGCAGTGGAGGACCCTGTCTGCTGATGCTTCCACCATGGCACCCCTACGACCCATGACGGGTTATGGGTTGAGATGAGATGATAATAGACAGTTTATATTCTGGTGTCAGAGAAAAGCTTCAGTTTCTGTGCCGTATTCGATATTTCAAGCTTCAGTTTCTTCTTTATTATTTAGTTTTCTAATATTGAAAACATCTGAAACTTTTAATGCATTATTTTTTAATATCGAAAACTGTTGAATCTTTTTATGTGCCGTATTCGTGTAATTGATTTGGTGACTACCTTCGCAGTAGTGGTGAAGACTGGAATGAGTTTTTCACACTCGACGATGAAGTAATGTATATCCTTCGGACAGAATTCAGATGAAAGGAGTGTCCAGGAGTAAATTTAAGATTGGAAATTGTCTAGGAAAATGGGTGGGTGGTCCCATAAATCTGTTTCTAGTAAAATGGGATTTCACTGCTTCTCAGTATTTAAGATTTTCGATAACCATTCTCAAGCACTGCAATCCAAACACTGGTCATGAAAAGAACTCAACTCGAATGAAAGCAGCCTAGCGAGTAAGACTTGCCTTTTGACAAAAGCATAGCTTTTTTTGCAAAAGTACGAACGACCGAGTGGGTGAGTGATATATATATATATATATATATATATATATATATATATATATATATATATATATATATATATATATATATATATATATATATATATATATATATATATATATATATATATATATATATATATATATATATATATATTGATTACATTCTTTTACATGTATGTAATATCATTATAGATTGTTATTTTTCATGAGTATAACCCAACTAGTAAGACTGAATTTTGTGTGCATTTGATAGACACATATCTGCCTTGAGTGTCATAGTAGACTAGTTTCTATTTTGATGAATTATCCTCCCTTGATGCCATTGTTGACTATAATCTTATGGATGAGTTATCTCCTCTGTGTTTTTGCCATTGAATGGAAGTTAAAGCATATATATGTAGAGCATAATTGCTAACTTTTATGTGTATGGAGATAATATTTTAATGCTTTAATTTTTTAAAGGAGTAATTCAATTCCAAAGGGTATTGGGTTAGAGAATCAAATCCAGCGGGTGAATTTTAATGATAATGATAATAATAATAATAATAATCATATTATTGCAGAAGTATGAATGGCTTTGTAAGATTGTACATTTCAATTCTTGATAATGAGTAGAACCAGAAACATTGAACACTGATTGTAACAAGACATTTGATTTATTGCAATACTTTGGTGAACGTGGAAGAGATTAAGCAGACACCATGTATTATGAAGGACTATTAGTGATGGTGGCTAACTGTACATGTAGAAGATGTCCTTTATGATATATCTGATTTTTTTACTGAAGCAAACTGGCAAATACCCTTATGATGTGTAGTATGCTTACATGGTATTTGTCTCACGTGCATAAACTGTAGGGCAGCAGTACAAAAGACACATATTGGTCCGTACTGTGAATTCTGACGGACGGGCGACACAAAGACATAATAATTAATCTCTCCCAAATGGAGGATTACCGAAGTCGTGTTGTATCTTCCCCAGTTCTTTAGGGTAGTCTACACCAGGAGCTTCCGTCTTCATCGATGACGTCGAAACCTGGATCAGGGAAAGAGAACTTCCAACCCCTGAGATAGATCTGCACCTCACACAAACAATCCTATTCTTACACCTGGAGAAATCAGGGAGTGACCGGCATTGCAGTCAGGAATCCAGATAAGTTACACCAACAAGAACCAACCACTATATTCAATCCAACTTCATAAAAGTCCTTAATGATAAACTGTCAGTAGTTTTGTAAACGCAAGTGAAATCAACTTCTTCAAAGTCCTAATGCTGAAAGACGAATAGCTTTTTGTTTACTAAACTCAAGTGAAATTCTATAAGTCCTGAGACAAACTGTCAGTAACTTTATAGACACTATTGCATTTTGATTATCTTAAATTCTATACATATTTGAGTGATACATAAAGTTTGCCTTCCCTCTGCGATCCGTACTTGCTCAGCCAGACTGCACTGCTGCAGCCTGTTTCCAGGACCACCACGTGGAGGTGGAGTACGGTCTTGACCAGCTCTGGTTCGCTGATCCTGATGCAAGCAGTCAAGCTATGGGTCGCTGACTGCATTCACTATTGCTGCATCTTTGGGTCCCATGTCCATAAAAGATCTACCTTTTCAATATATAATATATATATATCGGCCCATATATATATATATATGCTTTCTATATATAATATATATATATATGCAAGTATTATATAATATACCTTATATATATATAAATATATATATATATTTTTTTTTTACCTACTATATACCAGTGTGTTGATATATACTGTATATAATATACTGTTGCATATAACTGCGAAATTTCACTATGAAATATATATATACGCGCATGTACTTTATATATATATATATATAATATATATATATTATAATTATATATATTATCTTACTTATATATATATATATATATATATCGTATATATATATATATATATATATATATATATATATATATATATATATATATATCATGAGATTTTTTATTTTCATCAATAAAGTTTCAAGGTAATTTTCTAAAATCAAGAATAGTTATTTGACTCTTCTTTGGTGTCATAGTGATGTCTAATACTGTAAGATTATGTCATATTTGTATTTAATTAATGGGGGCTCTTTCTAATAATTCAGCTCCTTAGGGAAAAGTGTGGCCTGGATAATTACTAACTCTTAGTCTACTCAGAGGACTCTCAACCTGCTAAGAGACAGTTAATTTCCAGTATCCCTATAAATAGATCTGCCAGTGATTCTCACTCTGTTTTCTTCCTGCGGAACTTATACTTACATTTTCTGCAGATTTTCCACGAGCTAAATTTCAGTGAGATTATCTTGGACAGTCTTGGTACTATTTTATACTTTCAAATTTTCCATCTATCCATCTCACATCAGTATATAATCAGCCAGCCACAAAATCTTCCTCAATTTGTAATCCTTTCCATCACTAGCGTTTTTTTCCCTCATCTCGTTTCCAACTGACACGTGTCTGGTTCACGTCATTAATTCCACATTGGTAAATGATTCCACTCCTGCAACTGGGTCTTTACTGCTGCTAGGATAGAGGTTAAAATCCACACATTGCAAGGATGTTTCTCCTAGTCCAATCTTTCACAGTTATTCTCATAATCCTCATCTTTTATTGTATGTGTACTGAGACTCAAATGAGAGGCACATCTCCAATCCAACCTGCAAGTCTGGAAAAAAGAGCTGGAGAAGAGAGGGATGGTCATAAGCAGCTCTAAAACAAAATCCATGGTGATATCACAAGAAGAAAGAAGACATCAGATTAAGCTGTGAGAACAGGTCCTGGAGCAGGTCGACCACTTTAAATATCTCGGAGCTATTATAGACCGAAAAGGAGGCATCAAAGAAGAGTTGGCCACTCGAAAAGCAGCAGCTGGGAGACTTTTTCAGGACATAAATCGAGGATTCCTCAGCAAGAGAGAGGTTGGTAAGAAAACGAAGATGGCTGTATACCGCTCCACCTATGTCCCAGTCTTGACATATGGATGCGAGTCGTGGGCAATGACTACAGCCCACAAAAGCCAGATCCAAACCTCAGAAATGAGGTATCTGAGGAAGGTGGTTGAAGTAACAAGAAGAGACATGGTCCGCAACCAGACGATACGTCAAGGCATAAAATCCCACCCCCTGCAGACCCAAGTAGAACAGCCCCAACTAAGATGGTTTGGCCATGTCTGCAGAATGGGAGAAAATCGGCTACCACGACAAGCATGGGAAACAAAGAGCCAGGGATCCAGACCACCAGGACGACCCAGAGTCCGCTGGGAGGACAACATTAGACAATATTTGAAGGACCGAGGACTAGAATGGAACCAGGGCAGGAGGAAGACAGCCGATAGGATAGTCTGGCGGTCTCTCTTCCAAACCTCTACACCTCACGGTAGAAGGGGAACGACTAAGTAAGTACTCAGACTCAGCTGATGTGATCTCCCTTGAAGTATTGTAATTTCGTCTTAAATCTGGCGACGATGACATAGAACAGCCAGATCATCGATAACATCTCAATTGTCAAGCTGTTTTGTCAGGGTCCTCTGAATTGCATTTCTGTTGGCTGATGGTCATTTTCACAACCCAATCTATAGCCAGGAAGAAGAAAGTGTTACGAGTCATCCCTGCTGTACTCCAGTTTTTATCTAAAAAAAAAGTATGTAAGTTATCCTTTCATGAAGAATTCTGCATTATATGTCTTCATATGGTTTCTTTATCATGTTTAGGGGGAGGGGGGGGGGGGGGGGGGGTCTCCAAAATACCTCATCATTTTCCACTGATTCTCTTTATGAAAAGTAAGAGTATCGTCAACGAAACTGTAAGTGGGGTACAGAAAATAGTGTTTTACTCCTGTGGATGTTTGAGAAAGCAAAGACAAGTAAAAGGCCCATGCTCCCACCAGGCACGTTGATCAAGGCCACTAAGATAAGGTTTTGTATGGAATTAACAACATGGAAAACAAGCTGCTACAGAACGTGCTACTGAAATAGCAAACAAAGTTCTGTGGCATTGTTTTTCTACGTGGGATATAACTTAACTACAAGTATGGGTCAATGGTAGGAAAAAGTGGCATTTATTCGTTCACCGGGATACGTGTAACGGAAATCTTAACGTAATAAGGCAACATCTGTTTTTGGTCCGGAGAAAAACCATGCTCTTCCGTCTCTAACTCTTTCATTAAACCTTCTCCGTTTCTTTCTGTAAACAATTGTCTCCCTGCTCTCTTCCTCTCTCTCCTTCTCTCCCCCCCCTCTCTCTCTCTCTCTCTCTCTCTCTGACAAAATTGTGTTATCTTCTTCCTCTTGATTTCGCATTGTCTACCGGAAGTCAAAGGTCAAGTTGATCAACCCACAACTGACACGAAAAACGGCGTGTTGAAACAAAGCTCAGATCACTTTAATCCAACGTTATTTATAACTTTATTTAAAAAAAAAAAAAGATTGCTTTTCGCATACTTATTTGAATTTCATTTTCCTATAAACTGTTTCATTTACTAAACTCAATTTCTATTCACACAGAAGGGAATGCTACTTTAGGACAGACATTTTATCCCGTGATTTTTGTCCGTCTAATTGCATCTTTAGGTAATAATAGACAGTCAACATCAATAATGACATGTTGGTCAGAAGTGATATATTGATGAGCTTACCCGGATGCTTCAGGTCAGGGTGATTTATTGCACACTTGAATGGAAGCTAAACTAGTGTGAACGTGAATTACCTGCGAAAAGAAAATAATTCGAGGAGAAGATACATTGTCTACTGGGAAGATAGACTCCTAAACAATGAGGTGTTCTCGAGGTATCGCAAAGAAAATGACCTAACATTGTGAAATTAAGATGGAAGTTACTGCTCGACCATGGACCATCATGGCTTTCAATTTCCCTCTGAAGTATTCATTCCATTTTTTCGTGGCGAGACCGCCCGTAGCTATTGACTTGTCAAATCCGGTCATAATAGTCCCATTGACGGTAAATTGCGTCAGCATTAAAGGCGAACCTCGCCTAGTGTCCCCACCATCAGACACTCCCGCTATCTCTCACTTAAAATTCTCACCTGGGTTTATTCACTGGTCGGCAGTGACACTTGAATACGATTTTAATAAACACTTAATTCGGTAAATGTTTTGTTTGGGGGGAGGGGAAGGGGGTACCTTCATCAAGCATCATATATATTTATCCTGTGTTGTTTTGTTTGTTTCATTAAATAATCTTACTATAATCTCACAGAAGAGACCAGTAAAAAAACGATATAAAAATGTATTGACAGATCACACGAAATAAGTTCAGACTATTTAATATTTGGTTTTCTAAGTGTGTATCCTAATGCTTTCTAATGCAATCAACTAGATTTCTCACTGTGTATCATTTCCAGCAACAGCATCTTTTTCCTCATCTATTGTTACACAGGTACTTATTTCGTTATTTTTCCATCAGTTCCACGCCATTGATCTTGTACAATTTTAATAGGTTGTAGCGAAAGATTTTAATACGTGTGTAGTGTCAGTAGTAGTACTGAAGAAACAGAACTAAATTCTGGATGAAAAGAGTGAAGTCCCTGTGTTTGAGAATAACACTGGTATCACAAGATAGTCACGGCTGTGAAGGTATCTGCTTAAGTAAGTATTTAGAGTAAGTCAGACCCTACAATGCCACCCCGCTATGTGATAATCAAATAAATCAGAACAAAACTCAACTTCAACAATTATAAAATTAATAAGTCAGCTGAGTACAATTTCTGAATTTATTATTTACATCCATCTTTCTTTGTGCTGAATTGTGAATGTTGGATGATGGAACTCAATGAATAAGTATATTACAAAATGTGGGTGATGGTGAATTTATAATCTAAGTAATTAACTTAAATAAAAGTTCCTTCTTGGGTCTTCCACTTGCATTGTAATAAAATTTAATTCAAATGTTCTGTTCTCACTAGTCTCTTGCTATGCTAAAAAGTCAGTGATTATAATCATCAACTTTGACTGCTCACACTTTGAGAATTGTCCAGTTGCCACTGACAACCTTTTTTCTGCACCAGTGCTTAAGGTCAGAAAGATACCCCCACCTCCATTTTCTGTTGCATTTGTTGCTGATCCATCTGTGTATGCATGGGTCCAGGTTTTGCGTGGGTAATGTTTCCTCAAGGAAATGTGTCGTACTTGCTTGCGATAATTGCAACATAATTGCAGCAAAACGCTATTTATGATTGGACATAATGTTTAGGGTAAAAATTTGATTTGTATCATCTTAATATATATCAACAAGGACAAACTCAGGGTAATTTGATGACATCGTTGTTTAATTTGTAAATAAAAATAAGTTTCGCTGTCATTTATTAATAATAATAAAAATATGTCCTACTCTCTGTCCTACTTTTTCATTATAGTGTCCTCCCTTGACCTCCTTCTCGTGAAAAAAAAAAATGTTCTCCTTTTTAAGTTGAACGATGTGGTCACCCTAATCTAGATCATCTGTTCACTGACACCAACAGGGGAAGAGAAGAAGGTCAGGCCAAAGGAAATCTTGAGAAGACCGGTGGACGAAGCAGCCAAATAGGATCTCAAAGTCGGAACTGAAGGCGGTGGTCCAAATAAGACAAGGCTGGTGAGCAATAGTTACAACCCTGTGCTCCTGAACAAGAAGGAATGCCTGACTGATTACACTGACTAACAAAAAAAAAAAATTTTTTTCTTTCTCTAACATTTCTATGTTTTTCTGGTCAATTTTAATGCGCTGTTTTTAAATCTGCAAACCGTTTTTCTCTATCAGGTCGGGATCTCTAGAAATACGCAATTGAAGTTTTTTAACAACGCATACAGTATTACAACATCATTTGTACAAGAAGTATAACAGTTATGTAGGCTTGAATTTCTTTGCAGTCGACTTTCGTCGGTGAATGGCATGTGGTACATCGCGATGAAGCATCCAACAATAATCGGCAAGCATGGTCACACTCCACCGTCCTTGATAATGTGACTCCATTACGGCGATATCTTGATGGAATCGTTCTCCATGTTCATCGCTGACTTCGCCAAGGTTGTCAGGGAAAAAAGTCAAGATGCGAATCGAGCAAATGGATTTTGAAGGACATGTTACAGCCCATAATTCTGTATGCATCTATGCACTGCTTAACAATATGCACATAGTCGACAGATTTGTGATTTCCCAAAAAGTTATCGACGATCGATTTGAATGCCATCCATGCGCGAAGTTCACTACCATGTAACAAGTTCTCGAATTGTTTGTCTGCAATAACTTTCCTAATCTGAGGTCCTACAAAGATACCTTCCTTTATCTTTGCATCGCTAACTTGCGGAAACTTTTCTCGAAGATAAGTGAAAGCTTTGCTCGTTTTATCTAACGCTTTTACGAAATTCTTCATGAGCCCCAACTTTATATGTAACGGTGGTAAAATGATGCTGTCTTTGTTAACTAATGGCTCATGTATTACATTTTTATGCCCGAGCTGCATACGATCCCTGATAGGCCACACCTTTCTTGCATAATGTTCCTGTCTGTTGCGGCTGTCCCATTCAGATAAGAAGCAACAAAATTTAGTATACCCAGTCTGCATGCCCGTGAGAATTGCAATGACCTTTAGGTCTCCACAAATCCGCCATTGGTAGTCATTGTACTTTATTTTTGCCAAAAGTATAGCCATATTGTCATAAGTTTCTTTCATATGAACAGAGTAGGCGACTGGAATTGATGAAAATAAATTTCCATTATGCAATAACACGGCTTTTAGACTAGTCTTGGAAGAGTCGATGAAATGTCGCCATTCGTTGACTATGTGCTCATGACTGAGGTGCACCATTAGACCTTTTACATCTTTGCAATAGCAAATGTCATCATCCATCTCAAAGTATTGAACAAGTTCTCTGTGTCTATGACGAAATTTAGATATCGGAGTATTGGGCGCTAAAAGATTCCATTCTTTGAGTCGCGAACCGAGTAATTCCGCTTGTCTTTTGGTGAGAGCGAGATCACGTATTAGATCTGAAAGTTCTGAATGGTTAATTAAGTGAACACCATCATTCACCGGTACATAATCCGAGTCAGAATTAGTTTCTAAAGCAGGTAAATTATCACTTTCTGATGGTTCATTCACGTCCAACGGATATTGTTCTGGTGGAACTGGGATCGGACACGTGATTGGATCATGAGGCACTGGTTTCGAAACCGATTCAATATTTGGATAAACCACAGACTTTCTAGTTTTAAAAGTGAAACCATAGATATTTGTCAAGCAGAAGTAACAATCAGTAGCGTGATTTGTCGGTTCACGCCATATTACTGGCACTCCAAAAGGCATCGACTTATGCTTCGGCGATTTTCGTAACCAACCAGCCAATGTATTTGCACAAGTCAAACAAACTGCATTTGGCTTCCAAGATTTATTTGCATCATCAACTTTCGAATCGAAATAAAGTTCATATGCTTTCTTTAGCAATGGTGTAAAGTTTTTCTGGTGAACACGATCGGTAAAATATCCGCACACGTAACAGAACAGATCAGCCGAATTTCTACAACTTCTAGAAGCCATATTTCACTCAGAATTATTTCAAAATACAGTAACTATTTGAAATATAACGTAACATATGTCATGCATCTTTTAGCAGTATAAAAAGTAGAATTATTTTGCATTTTATTAATTTTTAAAAAGTTATATAGTAAAAATGAAACGGAGCAAATAACGGTTTCCCAAAAATATATGTATTCACAAATATCTTAAGAACCCGACGTGATAGAGATAAACGGATTTCAAATTTGAAATCAGCGCAAGAAACTAACCTAAGAACACTTATTCTTATATAAGAAAGAAAAATGTTGTTTGTCAGTGTTATCTTACTTGACTTGACTTCATTTGTCAACTTTAGTCGTGAAGCGTCGGGGGGCGCTGAAGTTTTTGTTCCTGAGCCAAGTATGTTGCACTGGCCGATGTGAGCCCGGGTTGTTGTAGGATGTCTGTGATGTTGTCTTTCTATCTGCCTCTTTGTCCTCCCTGTGCCCTGAAACCAGATCTTCTACTGTTGTAGGCGCTTAATGATAATTGATCGGGCTCCTTTTCACGAGATAACCAAACCACTTCATCTTCTCTCTGTATATCTGATGCAAGATGTAGTTATTAAAATTTGTCTGATGTTATCGTTTCTGACTGTGTCTCCCTGGGTAACTTTCATGGCTCTTCACCAGCTTTTCGTCTCTCGCGATGTGATCTTCCCCTTCTGTGCCGCTTACACGGACCATGTTTGACACCGATAGCAACGAGTTGGCAAGAATGTACTAGTTATCAGCTCTCGTTTAGTTTCCGTACAGATATTCTGATGTTTGGGCTGTGGTGACAGCTGGAAAAACCCTGTACTGACTTTTTGACATCTTGTTTCTAATGTTGTCCGGAGCCTTCCCTGTTCTGTGAAAACGCTTGCGAGACACTTAAACTGGAACATGTTTCAGAATAACGCTGTTGACACATAGGTTAAGTGGGCCTGGTTTTCTTCTGATCCTCATAATGACTGACTGAGGATTTCTATCAAGCTACAAGTTTCCGTTTTATATTTAGTAATAGTAACAGTAGCAGCAGTAGCGTTGGTGGTGTTTGTTGTAGTTTTACTAGTAGTAGTAATAGTAACAGTAGCAGTAGTAGCGTTGGTGGTGGTTGTAGTAGTTTTACTAGTAGTAGTAATAGTAACAGTAGCAGCAGTAGCGTTGGTGGTGGTTGTAGTAGTTTTACTAGTAGTAGTATTTTACTAGTAGTAGTAATAGTTACAGTAGCAGCAAAAGCGTTGGTTGTGGTTGTAGTAGTTTTACTAGTAGTAGTAATAGTAACAGTAGCAGCAGTAGCGTTGGTTGTGGTTGTAGTAGTTTTACTAGTAGTAGTAATAGTAACAGTAGCAGCAGTAGCGTTGGTTGTGGTTGTAGTAGTTTTACTAGTAGTAGTAATAGTAACAGTAGCAGTAGTAATCGTAGTAATGGTATAGCAGTAATAGTACTCATAGTAGTTGTAGTAGTAACAGTAATAGTAGTAGTATTATAAACAGTAGTAGTAGTTATAGTAGTATTAGTAGTAGTAGTTGTTGTTGTAGTAGTACTAGTAGTTGTAGTAGTAGTAGATATTGTAGTAGTAGTAGTAATAGTAGTTGTTGTAGTAGTCGTACTATTAGTTGTATTAGTATTAATAGCAATAACAGTACTATTGGTAGTAGCAGCAGTAGTAGCAGCAGTAGAAGTAACAGTAGTAGTATTAGTTGTAGTAATAGTAATGGTAGAAGTGGTGCTGGTAGCAGTAGCAGCAGTAATAGTAGTCATCATTATCCTTCTATCCACATCTCTGCCAAGAGTAATCTTGTGCGAAGGTAGACAACTTTGACGACCCATATTAGATAATCTTGAGTTTTGGCCACTGTTGGACCATTACTGCAGAGCAGGGGAGGCAATTCTGTGTCAATAGTAAAAGTAGCAGCAGTAGTAGTAGTAGCAGCAGTAGTAGTAGTAGTAGCAGTAGTAGTAGTAGTATTAGAAGTAGTAGCAGCAGTAGTAGTAGCAGTATTAAAATTAGCAGCAACAGTAGAAGTAGTATTAGTAGTATTAGAAGCAGTAGCAGTAGTAGTAGTAGCAGGAGTAGTATTAGAAGTAGTAGCAGTAGTAGTAGTAGTAGTAGTAGTAGTAGTAGTAGTAGTAGTAGTAGTAGTAGTAGTAGTAGTAGCAGCAGCAGTAGTAGTAGTAGCAGCAGAAGTAGAAGAAGCAGCAGTAGTATTAGAAGTAGTAGGAGCAGTAGTAGTAGTAGTAGCAGCAGTAGTAGTAATATTAATAGTAATAACAGCAGTAGTAGTAATAGTAGTAGAAGTAGTAGTAGTAGCAGCAGTAGTAGTAATAGTAATAATAATAGCAGCAGTAGTAGTAGCAGTAGTAGTAGTAGTAGTAGCAGTAGTTGTTGTAGCAGCAGTAGTAGTAGTAGTAGTAGTTGTTGTTGTTGTAGCAGTAATAGCAGCAGCAGTAGTAGTAGTAGTTGTTGTTGTTGTAGCAGTAATAGCAGCAGTAGTAGTATTAGTAGTAGTAGCTGTAGTAGTAGTAGTAGTAGTAGTAGTAGTAGTAGTAGTAGTAGTAGTAGTAGTAGTAGTAGTAGTAGTAGTAGTAGTAGTAGTAGTAGTAGTAGTAGCAGCAACAGAAGTGATAGTAGCAGTGTAGCAGCAGTAGTAGTAGTTGTTGTAGCAGTAGTAGCAGTAGTAGTTGTTGTAGCAGTAGTAGCAGCAGTAGTAGTAGTAGTTGTTGTTGTTGTTGTAGCAGTAATAGCAGCAGTAGTAGTAGTAGTAGTAGTTGTTGTTGTTGTTGTTGTAGCAGTAATAGCAGCAGTAGTAGCAGTAGTAGTAGTAAAAGTAATAGCAGCAGTAGCAGTAATAGTAATAGTAATAGCAGCAGCAGTAGCAGTAGCAGCAGCAGTAGTAGTAATAGTAATAGCAGTTGCAGTAGTTGTAGTATTTGAAGTAGTAGTTGTTGTTGTAGCAGCAGCAGCAGTAGTAGTAACAGTTACAGCAGTAATAGCAGCAATAGTAGTAGCAGTAGAATTATCAGTGGTAGCAATAGCAGCAGTAGTATAGTAGTAGCAGTAAAATTATCAGTGGTAGCAATAGCAGCAGTAGTATAGTAGTAGCAGTAAAATTATCAGTGGTAGCAATAGCAGCAGTAGTAGTAGCAGTAAAATTATCAGTGGTAGCAATAGCAGCAGTAGTAGTAGCAGTAAAATTATCAGTGGTAGCAATAGCAGCAGTAGTAGTAGCAGTAAAATTATCAGTGGTAGCAATAGCAGCAGTAGTAGTAGCAGTAAAATTATCAGTGGTAGCAATAGCAGCAGTAGTAGTAGCAGTAAAATTATCAGTGGTAGCAATAGCAGCAGTAGTAGTAGCAGTAAAATTATCAGTGGTAGCAATAGCAGCAGTAGTAGTAGCAGTAAAATTATCAGTGGTAGTAATAGCAGCAGTAGTAGTAGCAGTAAAATTATCAGTGGTAGTAATAGCAGCAGTAGTATAAATAGTAACAAAATATTTAAGGTAGTCCCATTGCAAATGTCAGTAAAGGAGTGAAGAGTTAGAGACTTCACTATACTAGGTCCAACTATATGACGTGGTTTGACCAACTTCCTTTCTCGCTGCCTTTGCCTTTCCTAACTCAAGAGCTTAGTCTGATACCCACATAGCGCTCTTGTTAATAGTAGTAGTAGTTGCAGCTGCAGTAATAAATGTTTGTTGTGAAGATACCCAACATAAATGTTTGTTGTGAAGATAGTTCATATAAAAGTTAGTTGTGAAGATAGTTGACAGAAATGTTTGTTGTGAAGATAGATCATATAAATGTTTGTTGTTAACATAGTTCATATAAATGTTTGTTGTTAACATAGTTCATATAAATGTTTGTTGTGAAAATAGTTCATATAAATGTTTGTTGTGAAGATAGCCAACATAAATGTTTGTTGTGAAGATAGTTGACATAAATACTTATTGTGAAGATAGCCAACACAAATGTGTGTTGTGAAGATAGCCAACATAAATGTTTATTTTGAAGATAGTTAACATAACGGTGAATCTGGGTCTCCAGTTCGTCTATCTTTATCATCATCATCAGTTGCCATCTCCACAACGAAGGTTGGGTGTTGTGGTGGGTTTTGATGTTAAAGAAAAGTATCTAGTATCTGTCTACAGAGTGAGGTCAGCTATGCAAGTCCCTGAGTCTAATAGTTGAAGGTGATGTTCTCAGGGTACCTGACTGCTACCACCCTACGATCTCACTCTGCGATTTATTTAGGGTATCTAGTGTTTGTGATGTTATTTATATGGCTTGATGTCTAGGGTAATGAAAATGTAGTGATAAATGCGTTAAACAAATACAATTTTAAATCACTAACATCGAATAAACAAGACTGGGTTTAGAGTTATGATATATATATATATATATATATATATATATATATATATATATATATATATATAGATATATATATATATATATATATATATATATATATATATATATATATATATATATATATATATAATATATATATATATATATATATATATATATATATATATATATATATATATATATATATATATAAACAATTTAATTTCCTGTCCCTCAAATTTTTTAGGACAGGAATGTTTAACTTAAAATGAAATTATGGTTTTATATCAAATTAACTACACAAGAAGGACATTTGTCCAATATATCTCTTAATATGTTAATGTTTATACACGTTTATTCCCTGTTGGATACTACTGTTATCCGAAGAGTCACTATTAGGAAAAACTGGAATTCACATCATATCACAAACTGTTACTGAATAGGGTGGAGATCGAACATACTTGAGCTAGCATGTAAGCCCTGAAGATTTAGGGTTATCTTAGAATCCGGGTAGACCCTGGATGACTGGTTGAGAAAACTGGACACGATCCACTGCCGTGTATTCTGGAGTCTGCTATTACTTGTATGCTTTGATAAAGAAACAACCGGTAGGTTGCCTCAACTTCTGCAGCTCCGACTTCTGACCAACTTGAACTGGGTGATGTAACCCGCAATCAATGAAATAATCACACACTATGTTAAGGTTTTACAGGCTGTCAATGGTCACTTTTAGACAGCTGCTTCTATAGACGCAACGGCAATTATTGCTCTGCTTGAAACCTTGCTTGTATGAAAAATCTCTATCAAGTGGCACCCTGCATAGCAGATGCGGTAGTTTTATTCTCTCTATGTCTATCCTAACATTAACCAATCAGTTTAAACTACACCGATTTGACTCTTTTTTGAAAATCCCAAACATTTATTTTTGAAAATCCCAAACATTTTTGTACGTTTATCAATAAGTTCGTCCATCTGCTTCTAACATTTCTGTTTAGACTTTGTGTCGCTTACGCTGGCAAAACTTCAAAGTTATACCTCTCCCTCCTCCTAGTAGTGTCTATCAAATGAGGCAAGCCAATGTGACTTGTTTCCAAGCAACGACTAGAAAAATGTTACTTTTAAATTGAGCTGGGATTTCAGTGTGTTCGTATATCTGTTGTCAAATTTTATTTTATGCGATAACTCAGTCACTTTTGAAGCTATCTAAAAGATGAAAAGTGATTATTAATCAGGCTAGTGTCCTTTATCTATCCAGTAGATTTTCATCTACGTCTTTTTCTAAGTTTTCATCTTTGTACTATTCTCTTTATTTATAAGTCTAGATACGTTTTTATGGGAAATAGTATAGTATTGAATAAACAACATTATTGATTTTAATTCCATTCTGTCTTTTCTTTTTTATTCATCCTTCTATAGAATGCATAACATTATCTACGTTTTCTGTCTTTCTTTAGTCCTTTTCGCTCCCCTGCACTCATGGGTTCGTTAGTTTCAGTTTGAAAAATACACAAGTGGGTTTAGACATTTTCCATACTAACCCCCTCTTCTCTCTGTCTCCCGTCTTTTTTTAAACGAAACACGTGTTGGCCGTCTGCCAAAACGGTTTCATGTTATATTTAAAAAATTAGTACGGAGCAACGAAAAAGCCTTTGGTAAGGGGATGGGTACCCTCGCGTGGCGTTTTTTGAAAATGCGATGTTCTGATAAAACGACGTCTAACGGCAACAGTCGCATGTTGTAACTAATAATAGATTATTAGAATACGTTAGTTTAAAAAAAAATTCAAGGAGTGTCCAATATTTTGCATTAGATTTTATCGTCCTTGACAATTTTCAAATTTTTATAGTAGCGGGTTATAAACGGTAACTTTCCGTCCCTAGAATTGAACTTTTGAAAAATGTGAGTAGGGTAGGCCAATGGTAGCTATCTTGGCGTATGGGAACAAAATTCAATTACAGTATTATCATTATAATTTGAGCTGGAGGGTTAAAAACGGTACATTTTATCACATCTGTAATGGATCTCCAACGTCTTCTGTCTCTTGTCTTGGTGGTGCACTCTTTCCTGTCCATCTCTTGATGTTATCTTCCCACTTATAGCACTGTCTTCCCCTTGCACGTTTGCCTTCAACTCTCCCTTCTGTTATGGTCTTCTGCAAGGTATTATGCCTTTTTATGTGGCCAAAGTATTTCAGCTGCCGAACGTTGACCTCCCTCATTAGTTCTCTTTTCATACCTAGATTTTCTAGGACCTCCTTATTTGTTTTCATCTCTTTCCATGAGATACGCCCCATTCTTCTATATATCCACATTTCAAGAACCTCAATTCTTTCTTACAAATGCTTATTCATCGTTCATGTTTCTGCACCATACAGAAA
Source organism: Oreohelix idahoensis (assembly GCA_024509875.1). Lineage (NCBI taxonomy): Eukaryota > Metazoa > Mollusca > Gastropoda > Stylommatophora > Oreohelicidae > Oreohelix > Oreohelix idahoensis. The sequence goes on along the minus strand of JAMPIV010020209.1, from coordinate 10,725 downwards.
TGCAGAATATATATAACACTTTATGATTCTCAGTTTTAATTTGTGAGATAACTGTTTGGATGTCAGTATATGTTTCATGTTGTTGAATGTAGCTTTGGCCATTCCTATTCTCTTCTTGATTTCTGTTTCACATCTGCCATCTTCTGTTATTATATGACCAAGATATACGTAGCTCTTGACTTGTTCCAGGATTTTGCCATTTACGCTTATCTTTAATGTGGGTTTATCGTCTGTTTTGCTAATTATCATAGTTTTTGTTTTCTCAATATTAATGTCGAGTCCATATTCATGACTTATACTGTTCACTTGCTTCACTAGTTCTTGTAACTCCTGTTCGCTTTCAGCTAACAACACGGTATCATCTGCATATCTAAGGTTGTTTATTGATCTTCCACTGATGTTCAGTCCTGGTATTTCCTGTATCTGTTTGAAAATTTTTTCGGTCTATAAATTAAATAGGCAGGGGGACAGCACACAACCTTGTCTGACACCTCTTTTTATGTCTATGTATGGTGAATAATTATTATATTATTATTATTATTATTATTATTATGGTGAATAATTCCTTCCCGATCTTACTGTGGCAGTTTGCTCCCAATAAAGGTTACTGAGTATTCTTATATCTTTTCCATCAATACCTATGTCTTTGAGGCATTCAATTATTTTCTCATGATGGACTCTGTCAAAAGCCTTCTTATAGTCAATGAAGCACATATACATACTTTTTTGGACCTCTGTATATTTTTCTGCTAATATTCTTAGGCAAAATATTGCTATCTTACTACACCTTAATGAGATATCGCCCACGCGCCGAACTTACAGCGATATTTGACACCGCCCACCCGACAACGTATCGCGACAGCCAGGTAATGAGTGGCAATGAAATATTTAATTTTTAGACTGAGATAACGGGCACTATCGACTTTCTGGATCGTTAAACGTGAAATTATGAGTTGGCAATAGCAGATGAGACCGTCTTCAAGTCATGCTCTGTTGCACGCGCTACCTGTATACAAACAGTTTTTCTTACGTGACTAAAGCACTTCTTCAAGTAGGATGCCAGGTGGCGTAGGTGATGTCGCCGTTCCCCACCTTCCTCTTCCTAGTGCTGTTTATCATTTCTGTTATTGACTTCGTTCCTTGTCACGATGTCAGATTGTCAAGTAAATTATGTTTTTCTCGTCTCATCTCCTTTGCTGTCAATCTTTCCTGGTGTTACAATATATTCCAGGCTTCCTCGTCTCCTGACTTGCGGGAAGAAAATGAATGGCTGCGGTCTGATATGAATAATAAGCTTCCTGTGCGCACTGACTTCTGTCAGGACATCCAGAACTCTTGTTAGCTGTCGATTAGACTAGAGTTAGGAGCACTATCAGCTGGCATGTGCCTGACGAGGAAAGAGGGGCACAGACACAGATACTGACACAAGACCCACAAGTATGGAAATTAACAATAAAACGTACATCTGTGAGTTTATGCATAAATGCATAAAACTGCCAAAGTATATCCTCTCTATAATTCTGGCTCACATAGCGATCCCAACAGTTACAGACCAATATCCATTCTATCATCTATATCAAAACCACTAGAGAAACACATTTACAACACTTCAACTCTTAACAGCAAACAAAGTGCTCATTGAGAGCCAGTCAGGTTTCAGACCCAAACATTCCTGTCACACAGCTCTCACCAAAATGGCAGATAACTGGCTGTCGAACATAAATGATGGAAAATTATGTGGTGCTGTTTTTGTCGACTTCAAGAAAGCATTTGACATGATTGACCACACTATCTTGGTTCAAAAGTTAGAAACCCTCAGAATAGGTCCTAATCCACTAAACATCATCAAATCATTTCTGGCAGATCGACAACAGTTAGTGCTCCACAACAACTCGACATCAGATTTCTCGAAGATAGATACAGGAGTACCGCAGGGTTCTATTCTTGGACCCCTACTCTTCGCACTGTTCATCAACGACCTGCCACTACATCTAAAATATTTAACATGTGACCTCTTTGCAGATGATTGTACTATCTACACTAGTGACACTGATTGCGCGGCACTTGAAATGACTCTTCAAAGCGATGTAGACAATCTAACAAAATGGAGTAATATGAACCGTATGCCAGTAAACACAGGAAAAACTAAATCTATGTTGATTAGCCCCAGACAGAAACTTCTAAACTTCACCAAAAGATCGCTACAGCTACATGCGGAGTCAATACGCATTGATCATGTAACAAAACACAAAGTTCTAGGCTTGACGATTGACCAGCACTTGACGTGGACCTCCCACGTACGGAATTTAACCAAACACTTAGCTCAAAAGACATACCAGCTGGCCAAAATAAAACACTTCTTAGACGCAGACACTAGACTATTGTTCTACACTTCACATATACAGACACATCTAGATTACTGCTCTACACTATGGGATGGTTGCCCTGCTTCCACCTCAAAGAGACTGCGTTTCCTGCATTAGAGAGCAGTACGTCTGATTACCGATAATCGCACGATACTACACGCAAGGACACGAAAAGAACCCAAAATACTGTCCCTAAAAAAAGTCTCCTCTACAACAAAGCCAAGCTGACTCACGCATTTCTATCAAACAATGCCCCGCCATACCTCGATCATTGTTTCAAACCAGTAGAAGAGAGGGACTACAATTACATCAGTTACGTCTGCCCAAACCTAGGATCGACATGTTCAAAAAGAGTCTAGCCTACTCTGGAGCCTACTTGTGGAACAGCCTTCCACACCACATAAAAAACCAACATACACAATTCTCATTCAACAAAACACTTTTTAAACACTTGATCAACACCGATTATCTACCCCCCATAGAAGCAGCCATTGTCAGTCCACATCTTATCTATACGTCAACCTTTCTTTTCCTCTTCCGCTCGTTATTGTCTATGTGAAAAATTTGTTTTATATCCACGTAGTATTGCTATATAATTAATGTATGTGAGAATGTACCTGCATAGCACTGTACTTTTGAAATATGTAATTGTATTTTGTTTGCTTAAATGTGATGATGTGTATGAGAATGAGCAGATATACATTTTTACAGCTCGAAGATGTGTCCTGCTACAGAAGTGCGTAAGAAATTATTACTATTATTTCATTTTCCCTCAAGAATGTATGTATTGGTGTATTGGTGTTTAATGACACATTCAAAAATGCAGATTAATTGCTGATGAACTCATGAGTGAGTGTCGGGACACAGAATGAAAGATAAAGGGCTGGAAGGTCGGACAGACCTGGGTCCCCAATTCTTTACCATTTTAAATAAAGTTATGTCCATCTATCTCTCTATGTCCAACACAAAAAGACTCCATTCACTACAAAAGCGTGCAGTGCGTCTAGTTTCTGACAACTGCCAAGCACAGTGTGTAGATCTATATAAAGATCTCAAAATACTGCCTCTAAGAAAGCGCTTTTTGTTCAACAAAGCTAAATTTGTTCACAAAATCCTGTCACAGAATGCTCCAACATATCTGTGGCCAATGTTCAAATACGAGTACAATGAAAGACGCAGTCAACGCCTTAACAAAATGCAAGTGCCCAAGCCAAGGCTTGACTTATTCAAGAAAAGCTTAGCTTACTCTGCTGCTCATCTTTGGGACTATCTTTCACATTATCTAAAACATAACAACCTCAGTCCCTATTCATACAATCGTAGACTTTTCGATTACTTTATGAGTTCTGATTATCTGCCCTCCTAATGTGATTATTTTTCCGAACAAATGATATAATATCGAATGTAGGTTTAATGATGATGTTAGTGCTTTTCAACATTTTTTATTTCATGGTGATACTTTGTTTGTACTTTTCAACATATTTTATTTCATGGTGATACTTAGTTTGTACTTTTCAACATATTTTATTTCATCGTGATACTTAGTTTGTACTTTTCAACATATTTTATTTCATGGTGATACTTAGTTTGTACTTTTCAACATATTTTATTTCATGTATATAATTAGATACTGTGAATGTGAGTATGCTATTATTTTACCTTTACAACGTTGAATTCTTTTACATTGATGGGTAAAATACATATGAAAATAAATGAAATCAGTATAAAAGACGAGAGAAAGGAAGGGCAGAATGTCAGACTGGCCTGCGTGCCCAATTCTCAACCCTTTGAAAATAAAGTTCGTTCGTTCGTTCATATATGACCTTGGCGCGCCATACGCCCTGCGTATAACGAAAGGCCTATCTGGCACGCCATATGCACCAGACTAAAAGGTGGCACACAAACAAATTAAGATTAATTGTTGATCATAAACTTGACACTACGATACTCACTGGCAAGCACATGCAATAGCAAAACAAGCATATTTATGGAATCTTATCCAACGATAGTCGATGCCTCAAACGGCATTGGGGCAGGAGTGGCTAGGAGGTATGGTGTTCGCTTCTAATTCTAAAGATACCATGATCGGTACCAGTACAGGGAATATGATTGATGGAGATACCATGATCGGTACCAGTACAGGGAATACGATTGATGGAGATACCATGATCGGTACCAGTACAGGGAATATGATTGATGGAGATACCATGATCGGTACCAGTACAGGGAATATGACTCATGGAGATACCATGATCGGTACCAGTACAGGGAATATGATTGATGGAGATACCATGATCGGTACCAGCACAGGGAATATGACTGGTGGAGATACCGTGATCGGTACCAGCACAGGGAATATGACTGGTGGAGATACGATGATCGGTACCAGTACAGGGAATATGACTGGTGGAGATACCATGATCGGTACCAGTACAGGGAATATGACTGATGGAGATCCCATGACCGGTACCAGTACAGGGAACATGATTGATGGAGATCCCATGATCGGTACCAGTACAGGGAATATGATTGATGGAGATCCCACGATCGGTACCAGTACAACGAATATGATTGATGGAGATCCCACGATCGGTACCAGTACATGGAATATGATTGATGGAGATCCCATGATCGGTACCAGTACATGGAATATGATTGATGGAGATCCCATGATCGGTACCAGTACAGGGAATACGATTGATGGAGATACCATGATTGGTACCAGTACAAGGAATATGATTGATGGAGATACCATGATCGGTACCAGTACAGGGAATATGATTGATGGAGATACCACGATCGGTACCAGTACAGGGAATACGACTGATGGAGATACCATGATCGGTACCAGTACAGGGAATATGACTGTTGGAGATACCATGATCGGTACCAGTACAGGGAATATGACTGATGGAGATACCATGATCGGTACCAGTACAGGGAATACGATTGATGGAGATACCATGATCGGTACCAGTACAGGGAATATGACGGGTGGAGGTACCATGATCGTTACCAGTACTGGGAATATGACTGATGGAGATACCATGATCGGTACCAGTACAGGGAATACGACTGGTGGAGATACCATGATCGGTACCAGTACAGGGAATATGATTGATGGAGATACCATGATCGGTACCAGTACAGGGAATATGATTGATGGAGATACCATGATCGGTACCAGTACAGGGAATATGACTGGTGGAGATACCATGATTGGTACCAGTACAGGGAATATGATTGATGGAGATACCATGATCGGTACCAGTACAGGGAATATGACTGGTGGAGATACCATGATCGGTACCAGTACAGGAAATATGACGGATGGAGATACCATGATCGGTACCAGTTCAGGGAATATGACTGATGGAGATACCATGATCGGTATAAGTACAGGGAATATGACTAGTGGAGATACCATGATCGGTACCAGTACAGGGAATATGATTGATGGAGATACCATGATCGGTACCAGTACAGGGAATATGACTGGTGGAGATACCATGATCGGTACCAGTACAGGGAATATGACTGGTGGAGATACCATGATCGGTACCAGTACAGAGAATATGATTGATGGAGATACCATGATCGGTACCAGTACAGGGAATATGACTGGTGGAGATAACATGATCGGTACCAGTACAGGGAATATGACTGGTGGAGATACCATGATCGGTACCAGTACAGGGAATATGACTGGTGGAGATACCATGATCGGTACCAGTACAGGGAATATGACTGGTGGAGATACCATGATCGGTACCAGTACAGGGAATATGATTGATGGAGATACCATGATCGGTACCAGTACAGGGAATATGATTGATGGAGATACCATGATCGGTACCAGTACAGGGAATATGATTGATGGAGATACCATGATCGGTACCAGTACAGAGAATATGATTGATGGAGATACCATGATCGGTACCAGTACAGGGAATATGATTGGTGGAGATACCATGACCGGTACCAGTACAGGGAATATGATTGATGGAGATACCATGATCGGTACCAGTACAGGGAATATGACTGATGGAGATTTTTTCAGAACCAGTGGTTCATAATGATGTTATACTCCCCCCTTATCTCCTGGGTAGTGAGATCGGATGCGTAGCCTTCTCGGATGAGCGCAAAAAAAATAGAAGGTCCCGTTTGCACGCTGCGCACGTTAAAAAATTCATCAGCAGTTGGAAATCGTAAAGAGTAGGCCTATGGCCACTGCTCTGGCAAATTTAAAAAACTTCGGAAACCTACCCACTACTAAAATATTTATAGAATGTGTGATTCCTGTATACACACACTAGGATCCTCGCCCGTGCAACTTAGTTTGTGCACTGTGCTAAGATCTTAATTTGTGTGATCTAAGGGAGGAGATCGAAGCACTAATGGAGTTGTCCGAGTGCAATGAAGATGGTCCTTAACACCAAATTGTTTACCTGAAATTACCTGTTTACCTGAGATTAGTCACAACAAAAATCTAGACGCCAAACAAGAGGTAGAAAACACTGTAAGGTAAATGCAAAAGCTAGAACTTACATTAATTTTTTTTTTAAATTAAAAGTTTACAAAGCTTTCACCACACAAGTAAAGCTCTTCACGAAGAAGAATTAGATTTATGACATGTGTAGATCTTTATTAATCATTAGCAGACACATTGCCCACACAACGATGAATGAGTTCCAAATATTGGAAGCTTTCTCAGAAAATATCTGGCCAGATACCGACTTTAAAGAAGTCACATCTCACAAGGCAATTTTGATGGACATGAACCGGGAATAATTTGCATCGTAGAGAAAAATTTCGAATAACTACTTTCAATGTTTTAATTGTTCACATTGTGTTGGGGTGGAACACCTTAATATTCTCAGTTCTTAGGGCCTCGAAGGCCTTAATATGGACTTGCACACACGCACTCAGATATGTGTACGTCTGCGTGAGTGTATGTGCGTTTTTTGTGTGTTTTTTTTTACGGCAGCAGTGGCAGAAGTGTAGGGCAAAAAATACCCACTTACATTTTCAAATATGCTCTCGTGAGATCTCGTCTGATGACCGCGAGTACAGCACATGTTTACCAGGCCCGGCCGGGCTCGAAAAAACACGTGACTGTAAAACAAAAGTCATACTATAAACATTCCTTAGTGGGGCTCTCTTCAACTTCGGAAGAGGGACTCAAGTACCCTACTTCTTCCTGCACTCCTCTCTTCCGCTCCTTGAGTTTGTCTATTACTTTAGGACCTCACAGATGTGCTTCTGCCAGTGCAGAAGTTGGTAGATCGAAATCTCGTCGCATCGTCTTCACTTGGTGTCCGTAAATCGAGTCACATTGTCTTTACTTTGGTGCCTGTAAATCGAGTCACATCGTCTTCACTTGGTGTCAGTATATCGCGTCATAATGTCTTCACTTGGTGTCCGTAAGTCGAGTCACATTGTCTTCACTTGGTGTCCGTAAATCGAGTCACATCGTCTTCACTTGGTGTCTGTAAATCGCGTCACATTATTGTCACTTGGTGTTCGTAAATCGCGTCACATCGTCTTCATTTGGTGTCCGTAAATCGCGTCACGTTGTCTTCACTTGGTGTCAGTAAATCGCGTCACATCGTCTTCACTTGGTGTCCGTAAATCGAGTCACATCGTCTTCACTTGGTGTTCATAAATCGAGTCACATCGTCTTCACTTTGTGTCCGTAAATCGAGTCACATCGTCTTCACTTGGTGTCCGTAAATCGAGTCACATCGTCTTCATTCGGTGTCCATAAATCGCGTAATGTTGTCTTCACTTTGTGAAAGTAAATCGCGTCACATCGTCTTCACTTGGTGTTCGTAAATCGAGTCACATCGTCTTCACTTTGTGTTCGTAAATCCAGTCACATCGTCTTCACTTGGTGTCCGTAAATCGAGTCACATCGTCTTCACTTGGTGTCCGTAAATCGAGTCACATCGTCTTCACTTGGTGTCCGTAAATCGAGTCACATCGTCTTCACTACTTGGAGCCCGTAAATCGAATCACATCGTCTTCACTTGGGGTCCGTAAATCGAGTCACATCGTCTTCACTTGGGGTCCGTAAACAAAGTACAACTTGCGTTGTTATTTTTCAAATATGACCTTTCTTATTTCTCTACCCGACGTGGCCACCCCATGCCTCACCTTTCTCTAAATACTTTCACATCAACAACACAACTAACATGGTAAAGGTAGTCCCACAACAGATACTGCCACAGGGGGAGTGAAGTGTGAGAGACTTGACTACACTAGGTCCAGCATAATGAGATATGGTGACCAGTTCCTGTCCTCGCTGCTACATTGGAAACAATGTTGCCATACACAAATTATGAACGAAAATAGGGAATGGAAGTAAGAAAGAAAGAACGAGAGAAAGAGAAAGAAAGGCATACAGACAGACAGACAGATAAAGAGAGAAAAGAACACTAGCACTCCGAGGATTTAAACTAGGGACTATCCGAACGACGATACCGCCTAGAAGCGAGATAGAACAGTGACAGGACACACGACCAGTTAATTACCTCAGAAACATTGCTTCACCAGAGGTAGCTTAGCTCTTCCTTGTGTTACCTGGGCCTGAAAGCGAGCAAACAAAAGTAACATTGTACCCTACCATGCATGTCGTAAAAAAGCGACTAAGGAAGGTTGGACATGTGGCTGCTTACCCCATCCTGTTAAAAAAAAAATACTGTTTACCACAAAAACTTCAACAAACACTATGGGAAATCAGAAGCAAGACAAAATGAAAAATGAGAGGTCACAGGAAGTGCTTCTGAAAATACACCGGGAAAAGACAAAGATAATGAGAATAAATGCAAGAAATGATAACAAGGTTGAACTTGAAGAAACACAACTACAAGATGTGGAATCATACACATATCTTGGCAGTAATATAGACAAAGTTGGAGGGACAGACAATTGTCACAAAACGTTTTGTGCATGTACTTTTCTTTCTCTCCCTCATCGTCCTATTATTTGACATATTTTATGCACCTACATTTTTTGCCTAGCCGCTCCCAGGCTTATTTAAGTTTCACCATGTGAATAATAGCATGACTGTCGTGAAACATTCTAAATCCACATATATAAATTAAAAGGTAAATGTAAAGCCTAACACATAAATTCAATAAAAGGGAAAGAAGAATGGTAAAGAACAGTGCTGTCACAATGACAGTACTCGAGATCCCCCTTTTTCTGCTTCGTCTGCATATTCTCACGCTTTCACGTTTACTAGTAAAGCCTATAGCAGCATACACGCCTTTCTAACAATAAAACGTGTACTGTATTTCTTAGAAAACCTTGAGATACGCAAGCTGATTAATGACCTAGATTAATACTAGCATTAATTTCATTTTATACACTGCGTAATGAAAAGACAGATGAACTTAGGGTAGAGAGAGAGCGGGCTAAACGGAGGAACGTATGCAACACTAACACGCGTCTCGCGATATAAAATTAATACCACCCCCAAGCGTAAGGCATGAAGCACTAACTTTTTTTCAAATAGACAGTGATAAAAAACACTACCAATACGAGGGTTAGGTTTAAAAACCTGTTTAATGCTTATTAGTAAACATGACATTTTACTGTTTTATGTCTGAAAGCCTGACAGTACCGAGACACCACATCGTATCGAAGTGAACGGGAGGTAGAAGAAAATGCATATTTTGAACGCAGCCACTTAGCGCCATTAAATTTATATATTTGGGTTCCTTAGGACTTGCTGACAAAGAATATGTTAAGTGTTACGCAAATAGTCTAGGAATTAACAAATTATAGCCAAAAGAAAATAGTGAGGGTGTCTGACAGCACCAAATCATAATCGCACAGTGGCATGTTTTGAAACCACCATTTTACGGGAAATAGGCCACCATGTTAAATCCGATTTGATTGGCGGGAATGATATGTAAGGCTAAACATGATTAGTCGGATTGCAAATACTATTTTTGGTTGTTAGGGGAAACGTAGGAAGGGTAAATTTTTTTCAAAAGCTTGTGTAAACATGGTCCTATTGGCTAGACCCGCTGATATAGTCAATTAGGAGCGTCTGTTCAGTGCCACATTTTAAAATAAACTTACTAAGAAACAGTGCGTTGAGATCCAGCTCATATTTTTTCTAAATAAAAGCCTGGGACAGAGGCAGATCGGAATTTGTGCCATAATTCATCGCCAGTCAACGTATTTGTTTATTATTTCCATGAATTGTGGTAAGATTGACATATTTGATATCTTTTTGATGAAAATTGAATGTGAATTGATAATTTATGTCTGTATATGTGTGTGGTTCAGTAGCAAACATGAGGCAAAGCCTAGATATTGCTCCAACCTGAACAAAACTTGTCGGAGA
>JAMPIV010020208.1:0-148758 GCA_024509875.1 Oreohelix idahoensis | reverse complement strand
CCTTTCCCCTGACAAGCCTTGTGTCGTTACGTTTGCTATTTTCTTTGTCATTTTGTCCTCGTGAGAACGAATTACCCCATTTTTCGATTATTTTTTTTTTTCTACAAACCATCCATAAAACGCCTAAGGTAGCCTAAGGCGTCCAGACGTAGCGCAAAATTAAAAATGTTGGTGTATCTAGTTGTTTTTCAAGGTACAATCTAGATTTTTATTTATTTTTTTAAATTTAAAGTGGCAACACTGCTGACGATGCATATTTAAAAAAGGGAAATCTTCTTTTTCTTCTTCTTCGTTCGCCCTGAAAAGGACGGTGGTTGCGTTGTGTCTGTTTACGCCTAAGCTGTGATATCTGCACCTTTCGGTCGACACATCCGACTTCTGCACGGCATTTTTTAGGACCGGGTTTGCCTTCCCATTGCGATCCGTGCTCGCTCAGCCAGCCTGCACTGCTGCAGACTGTTTCCAGGACCACCACGTGGATGTGGAGCACGGTCTTGACCAGCTCTGGTTCGCTGGTCCTGACGCAGGCAGTCAAGCTATGAGTCGCTGACTGCAGTCTCTATTGCTGCGTCTTCTGGTCCCAAAAAGGGAAATGACCATTGTGTATTTCACTAATTGAAGAGTATTCCGATTCTGTGTTACAACCGACTGTTGTGTATTTCACCAACTTGCATTAGACCCAGAGGTAATTGCCAATCATGTTTTATAAATCTTTCATTCGAGGCAAAATAGATTATGGAAGCATACTCTATGGCTCTGCAGCACATAGTCATCATCTCATCTCAGCCCGTAACCCGTCATGGGTCGTAGGGGTGCCATGGTGGAAGCATCAGCAGACAGGGTCCTCCACTGCTCTCTATCCTCAGCAATGCGTACAAGTGTGGAAAAACCGTGTCCTGCCCATTCTTTGATGTTATCAGCCCAGGATTTTCTCTGCCTTCCTCTTCTCCGTTTACCTTCGACTGTTCCCTGAAGGATCGTTTTCGAAAGGGAGTCATGACGAGTTACATGCCCAAACCAGGCAAGCTTTCGACGTTTCACTGTTGACAAAAGTGGTTCTTGGTGGCCTGCATAGGTGTTTATCTTCTCTCTAACATAGACATTTGTTTTGTGCTCTTTATAGCAAATGCGCAAAATTCTTCTATAACATTTATGCTCGAAAGCCTGAATCCTTCGCTCCGTATCTGCAGTGAGTGTCCAGCTCTCACACCCATACAAGAGAATAGATAATACAAGTGATTTGTATAATTTGATCTTCACAGGAAAACTGATGTTACTTTTCCAGATCACATTCAACCTTGTCATGGCAGCTGAGGCCATCTCAAGTCTTGTCTTGATTTCTTTAATTGATCTTCCATCACTGCATATAGTGGACCCGAGATATTTAAAGGTGTTAACTTCTTCTAACGTTTGCCCATTTAACGTAATGTTGGTCGGAACATGTTTCTTATGGCTATTCACCAATATCTTGCTTTTTTCTATATTAATTTCCATCCCATACGTTCTTGTTACTTTCTCCAGTCTAGAGGTAAGGTCTTGAAGTTCTGATTCTGATCCAGCTATCAGATCAATATCATCAGCAAAACGTAGGTTGCACAGAGGTCGGCCTCCAATTGATATGGTTGATTTATAATCGTAGAGAGCCTCCTGCATAATATGTTCTAGATAAATATTAAAGAGCACTGGGGACAGGATACATCCCTGCCGAACTCCTACAGTTGTTTTGAAAAATTCTCCAATGTCGTTGCTTGCAAAAACAGCACTGCTTGCGTCCTTGTATAGTGCTTCAATGATATCTATGATGTTGGTATCAAAATTGAATTTTCTCATTACTTGCCATAAGCCTTCATGCCAGACTCGATCGAAGGCTTTTGTGAAATCGATGAAGTTATGGTATAAATCGTGTTGATGTTGGAGATGTTTTTCGATAAGTAATCTAATATTGAAGATTTGTTCTGAGATTAAATTCGGGTAAATTGGAAGAATAATTTCACCACTGTCCGCCATTTTTCCCTAAGGTTATTCACGCAGAAAATAAATATTAGATAAACATAAAGGTATGTTTTCAGGCACTCGTAAGAAATAAAGAAAAAGTACGGGTCATTAGTGCGAACTGCAACACATAACACCGGAAATATACATATGGCAGTCCAGTCTATTAATGATGCAATCACTTCTGTTGTTCCCCTATTATACAGTAGGCCTGAAGGTCAGACTACACAAGACAAAGACCTTAATACTGTGTCTAGTAAATGTTAAAAGACTAAGAACAGTAAGTACAGAGGGTAGGTTTTGGTAATGTATAAACATTTAACACACATAAGGAAGGGAAACCTGGGGCCTGTAAACAGTAAATAAATATTAGACAAACATAGAGGTATGTTTCCTCTGCTCTAAATGCACTTGAGTATTGACCTGTTGCCATTGACAGCTTTTTCTGTGCACCAGTGCTTAAGGTCAGAAAGACACCTCCACCTCCGTTTTCTGTTGCATTTGTTGCTGATCCATCTATGTGTGCATGAATCCAGGTGTTATGTGGGAAATGTTTCTCTGTGTATTTTGTGGTAACTTTGATTTGCCACATTTACAATGATTTGATAGATGTGATGCCACGTTCCTGTATCAGCAGTTATCTTATTTGGAATTGAAAACACTATATATCCTAATTATAACCAATCAGAGGTTAAAGGGATATTTCTCATCCCCAGAATAAATAATAAAATAGGGAACTTAAAAATTCCCAGCAAAATTAATTAGGCTGCCTACTCAGACTAATTAAGAATAGTTTATTTTAGTAAAACCTCTACACCTCACGGTAGAAGGGGATGACTAAGTAAGTAATTATTTTAGTAAAGAAGAATTTTAATGTGCAGAATGTCTACAATGAAATAATATGAAAAACAGAATAACAATATTATATTATTTACAGGATTGCAATTCACCCATATCAGTAGAAGAGGTGTTGAGAATAGACAGACTTAGAGAACTGAAAAATAAAGCAGTATGCAACCAAAAACAAAAATTAACATGTAAAGATTACTGATGGTGTAGTGGGAAATTGAATGTGCAATAAGGTTCTCATATTACATATTGATATTAACAAATAAATAGTGAACCAGGTTTCATCCCAAACACCCCAGACTTCACCTCCTCCTATTTTTTTTACATGTACAACAAATGTAGCCTACATTAACTCTTTGATTCCAAAATTATTACTTACAAATGTGCCTCATTTGTGTGTGTGTTTTTCCCCCCAAAGAATTATAAACAGCAGAATATACCATGTTTTTGTGTAAATTGTTTATGTGAACATGCACTTATTATATATTAAACTGATGGGAAATTGATAGGGAGTCAAGATGTGCATTGTTTCTCCCTCCATTAGTAATAACTCAAACACATGGCATAATTGGAATTTATAAAAACAAAATGCATGTAGTAAAAAAAACACCAACAACGTTAACAGTAAATATGAACTAATGAAGGCAGTTTTATTGTTTCGCAGTCAATGAAACTTGCTTTCCTAGTATAGGAACATCAAGGTAATTCTTATATGGCCATACCTACAGCACAGTCCAGATAAGTAGAAATTACTGGGACCACCTAAAACAATTCTGTTTATCAGGAGTTTGCTCAGAGCTGGACATTTTCCAATCAGAATAAAAGAGAAAGTAAAAAGTAATTATTTTTACCCTTTATTTACAACTGTTTCATCATTTGAGTAGCATTTTTCCACTTTTCAAAAGCAAATTAAAAGCATAAAGTATAGCATCATGTCCTTTGTTTGTACCCTAGATGCAAATACGAGAACATTTAAAACTACATATTTCATAATGAAACACAGTGAAAAACGAAAATATTGTTATTTGAATCCGTGCTGGTGTAATGGTTACCACATTGCACTGGTGATTAAGGTGTTTAAGGTTCAAGCCCAGGCATGGGCATTTGAAGACATATCACCAACAAGGATTTTGACTGAATAACCTGAACAGCTCCTGAGATAAACCCTCTGTGGATGGGAAGGAGTGAAGCTGGTTACCTGGTTGGGAGGAAAGTCCACAGGTTCCCCAGCCTTGCAATGACATGTCATTGGGCCGAAGGGCTGATAGCCCAAGTGCTGCTGGTTACGAAAAAAAAAAAATAATTTTAAAACAAGTCAAGTATAATTATATCACACAAATATTTTGACAATTGTTTGTGGTTTTAAAAGTTTATCTTTAGCTTTGTCTTTCACCTGTAACTAGTCATTAACTTTAGCTTTAGATCAAGTTCTGTTGGTTTTTCAATGGCCAGGCAATACCCACTCATCAGCTAAATGTAACATTCCTCATCTCTTCTATCATTTGATAATGAATTATGACTATCAACTTAATTCTCTTAATTGTTTACTATGTTTTTAAGTAAATGTGACACATTCATTGTCTTAGGAGACTTAGAATTTTAAATACTTGTCACATTTCTATGGTAATTTAAAGAAAACCATAATCATGTGATTCATCACAAAACTATAATAAAAATGCCAAAGCATGTACACATGTGGTTTAACTTCACTCTGATTGCTAGAACAGTAACAGAAGTCACTTTATGGTTTTAAAATGTAGACTAGATCAGTGGCAGGCAACCTATATGATGTGAGGATCTACTTTTGAAACACTGAGCTCTCTAAAGATCTGCCTTGATACAATCATATCTGTTTCAGGTTCCAGAGTATAAACAATGTTGAAGAAGTGCAGCATGTAAGTTACTTGCATCTCTGCAGCATAACCATTGTAAAGTGCAATCTTTACTATCTTGTAATATAATACATTTATATTCTTATTATGTTCGCAAATATTTTGTAAACAAAGTATTTTCTTTTTAAGTGCTTAAGGAGAAGTCATTTTTGAGTTACTTCCCTTGAAATGAGTTCCGTCATCTTCGATCGGACTCCGCGGACGGATCTAGGCCTACTGCGAGTTATTCTTTGGCTGGGTAGGAATAGATTGTTCTTGCTTCAGTATATCTATGGCCTGAATTTATACGTAGTGTTTGGATGAGTAGGACGAGTCTGTCTTATATATGGATATCTTTACATTTCTAAGTCGAACTATGTTGGTTGTCGCTAGAAAAGGTCAAAGGCTATGCAGCGGAAGTATCGCTAGCAGGGGGTGTGATTCATGGCTGTCATCCTGTCGAATTTTGTTGTAGCCGGCCTATCGCCGAAAAAGTGATCTATAAGTAGATGGGGAAAAGTGATAGTCATTTAGACATGTTGTATGTACTTTACCCCAGTGTTTATTCTCTTTTGCCAAGGAATGGCCAAGTTATATTTCGCATAGAAAGGTAAAACCACAATTTATTATGAACTTGGGCTTCGCCATCATTGTCGATAAGCAGATGCACAGTGGTACTTTTGAAAAGAATATTTATTCAAAGGAAGATGACATTCCTATGTATCAGCACTAGATTATATGATATTATTCAATTACCTCTATGATAGACGCTATGAAGAAATGAGGACATTTAACGAATGACCAATTTTGGTCTGTATCCAATAGTGAGTGAAGCTCACGAGAGAAGCACAGCCATGTTGAAATCCATATACTTTGTATTTATCGAGTGAGAAAAAGGGATGCCTGTACTATCGCTCGATGAACCAAGAGATCACTGCTACATGTGAGAACCCATGTCTGGGATTCCTATATCTTTATGGAAAATATATATATTGAACTTTACGTGAAGGGATATTCGCTAGACGAGGTTAGGTCTAGGAGCCTTCCTATATATTGGTTATGGTCTGACGTGCCCAGTCAGTAAAGCCAGATGATTTACATGATGGAACTCTGAATGCTTATTTACGAATGCTCCATTATGATATTTGCCAAGCATGAATGCTAACTTAAGATGATATTCCTGTGATCAACATTATGCTGTCTATGTCGACATTTGTTCCTGTAACCATACACGTACTGTCCAAGTGTGCGTCTCATTAAATGTTATAAAAAGACCACCGTAGTTCCAGTACTTCTTGAATTCGAACAGTGTGAGTATGAGTGATGTACTACCAACTTGTCAACTCTATCGAATCATTCTACCATTCGCGTTCTGACATTCATATACACACTCATTGTCTACACTCACATTCGTGTCGGAGCCTCATCACGTTCCAGGACAAGATGACCTGTATGACCAAAACTGTGCTGGGTTTAATGAGTTGACAATCGTTACACTTTACTACACCAGTCCAAACATCTACATTTAACAACTAGTGGCCAGTATGAGTTAACAACTACAGAGTTTAACAATGTTGAAGAAGTGCAGCATGTAAGTTACTTGCATCTCTGCAGCATAACCATCTTACTGCAATTTTTTCAACAGGGCATTGAAAAATTGAAACTAAATTAAATTTTACCAAATGATAATGCCACTTCACATAAAGGGTCCCATTCTTATCTTATGCAGTTCATTAATGAAGTGAATTTTAATAAGGCTTCTCATAGGATATCAATGGAAACACAGAATAAGTACCTTTAATTCTGGGGATATCGCACTTTTAAACACTTTTAAGAAAGAGTAAGTCCTTACTTTGCTATCAATTTTTTTTAAAATTTCTATCATGTAAAGATCTACCAAATCATCCCCTGTGATCTCCTTTATTTTCAAGTTTGGAGATAACTTTGAGGAGTAGGGTATGTTCACTGCTGGTGTGAAATGCATTAAACAGATATGTGGATAGGGGAAGATAGTAACTGTGGGTCACAGAAATATTGAAAGTGAAAAAGGAAAGGAGAGAATGAAGTAATTGAAAATGATAAAGTATTTATTTTAAAAAAGCATATTTGTTTATTGCTCATAGAGTTGCATTAGGCCCCACATTTTGACAGTGATTATTGCTGTGAGGTAATGCTGCTTAGATATTGATGTAAATATATGTAGTATGTCTTCATAGTCTTAAAATGATACCCATCATCTGCTATATTTCATTGTCTTCAGGTTGAAAGAAATATGGAATCTAATGTCACACGTCTAATTACAGAAATGAAGCAGGAAACAGACTATGAGGTATGTCAAATATTTATGTCCCATGTAATTCCCCTGGGTCTCTGAAGAGACAAAGAAAGAATATGCCTACTGCACTCTTGAGCATGTTGTACGAAGTGACTTGTGGGGTTGTGGGTGGGGCTGGCTACCTCATTATGTTGAACAAATTGTCACAGACTCCACTGCTGCAAGTGTATGTGAATGCTTGGTGCAGGCTTCTAGCAAGTGGTCCAGCTGTAATGGTGGCTGTATGCTCTGTTAGGAGCACAAAAAGAAGATGAATGAAAATATTGACATTTGGAAGCTTTCAAGGGTGCATTCTTCTTCTATGATCCTTAACCGCCGACTGTCAAAGCAGTCAGTGGCCATCATGCCTTGTGGCGTCTTGTAGGCAAACAATAAATTGATTCCACTGTATCTCAGCCTCACAGTCCTCCGCACGTTGTTTGTGGTCGGCCTCTCTTTCATTTTCCTTCAGGGGTCCATAGCACAGCTGTTCATGTGATGGCATCATGGTCTCTTCTGAGGACATGGCTAACCAAACTCTAGCATCTGCCAGCTATGATGGTATGCATGCCCTCTTGCTTGCTCTGAGTAAGCAGATCTTGGTTGGTGATGGTATTTGGCCAAAAGATTCAGATAATTTTTCTTAGGCAGATTGTGTGAATAGAGGACAATTTTGACATTTCCTTCTCTGTAACTCTCCAGCATTCCGCACCATAGAGAAGCACAGAAAGCACACAGCTCTGATATAATCTTAATTTTGTGCTTGTGCTGTACTAGGAGGACTTCCAGATGTTGTTTAGGCTAAAAAAGGCTGTTCTTGCTTTGTTCATTCTGTTGTTTATGTCTTTGCTTGTCCTGCCATCTGGTGTTACTATGCATCCTAGGTATGTGAAGGTGTCTGTCTGTACCAGTTGCTGATTCCTTACTGATATTGGCTCTGGGTTGCTCACATTGAGCATCATGACCTCTGACTTTTTAAAATAGATGTTCAAGCTCACCTGCTGGCTATACTTATTAAGTCTATCCGTTTTTTCCTGGATGTGTTGATGTGAATGTGTTAGTAGTGCAATGTCATCTGCATATTCCAGATCTTGCAGTGTAGAAAATGTAGTCCATCTTATTCCTCTTGGACTATCCTCTGTTGTCTGGTGCATCACCCAGTCTTTGACTGTTAAAAATAGAGTGGTTGATAAGGGGCATCCCTGTCATACTCCTGTCTTCACCTCAAAGGTTAGGCTGCTCTGCCCAACACTACATGTAAAGTTGGCATAGAGGCTTTTTATGATTGACACAATGCAGCTTGGAATTCCATAAGCCCTAAGTATTTTCCATAAACTGTCCCTATGTATACAGTCAAAAGCCTTTTCAAAATCAATGAAATTAATGTACAGCGGTCTTTGCCTTTCTGAGCACTGCTCTATAATGTTCCTGAGGGTAAATATATGATCTACATATCTTCTTTCTAAATCTTGCTTGTTCTTTCCTCAGTTTGTGGTCTACTGCTTATGAAATTTTCTGTGTATTTATCTTGCCTAGTATTATCTGGGAACTGAGAGAAGAGTGATTCCTCTCCAATTATTACAGTCTGCATGATCTCCCTTCTTGGGCAATTTGACAATTATTCCTTTGTTCCACTCTGTTGGTGTTGTCCCTGTTTTCCAGACTTGTGCAAATAGTGGTTCTTACAGTTCTGTTGCTAGCTCAGGGTCTGTCTTAAATAGCTCTGCATTTAAGTTATCATGGTCAGGAGCTTTTCCATTCTTTAACCCTTTGATTGCTGTAATAATTTCTTCTTTTCGTGGAATGTCTGTATTAACATCTAGATCGTTTTCAGCCTCAGGAACATTCAGTTGTGTATCTGGTGGTTCCTTGTTCAGAGTTTCTCTGAAATGCTCTACCCATCTCAATTCCTGTCTCTCTGCTGTCGTGATGAGATTTCATTGCTTATATATTACTAATGTAATATTGTTTGCACCTCATTTTACGCAGATGAATTTAGTTATTTTGTATACTGTGCTTTGTTCATTTCTCAGTGCTGCCTCTTCTGCCTGTCTTGCAAGATTATCTAGGAAATTCCTTTTGTTGGCTTGGGTTTGGCATTTAACTTCCTTGTCCAGCTGACTGTACTGTTCGCTAAACAGTTGCATTAACCTGTGGTGACTTCTTTATAAAAATTGACTTTTTTGGTCGAAATTATTCCAGAAATTCAATATCATATAAATGAGACTTTAAAACAACATCATTCTGAATTTCCAAAATCTTTAACTCAAGTTCTTCTGTCATAGCTTCCTTGAGCAGTCATATTTGTATATGGGTAAATAACAGAAAATTTACAGGGATGATCTTGATTAAGATACAACAAGCAAGTTTATGACTATTGCAGCTGCATTAAGCCTCACTATTTAACAATAGTTATTGCTTGGTGTTGATGGTAGTCAAGTGTTAGTGTAATATATTTTTATTATAACTTTATTTTCTTAATGTGATACCTACAGTAGTACATCTAATACAGTTCATTGCTTTCAGGCTGGAAGAAATGTGGCAGCTAATGACACATGTCTGTTTGCAGAAATAAAGCAGGAAACAGATGTTAAGGTATGTACACTATTTGCAACATTGTTTAGAAGCTTTAATAATATTGTGGCTTGGATGTATGGTATACTGTTAATGCTCAGAGAAGAAAAATTTATATTGCAATATGCTGCACTCATAAAAAATTTATTTTGGACAGTTTTAACGTGATCTTTTTTAGAATTTATGTTGGTCTATACTACTGCTGTTCGGGTTTAGGCCCTGGCAAAGACATTTGAAAAAGTGTTATCAACCAGGGACTGGAATAACCTGAATGGCTCCTGAGCTGACCTACCTCTAATGGTACCTCCGAAATCAGAGAGTATCTGCCTGAATGGTGAGAGGACACCTGTCATTGTACGGGGAAATAAGGGATTCTAATGTAAAATCAGTCTCAGGTTAGACAAATTAACCTAAGATTTTGCCTCGAGTAATAGCGGGCTTACGATAAAGAAAATAATAAACAAAAAAATATGAAATGCGATATACTAGAGCAGGTTAATTTTATTCTGACTGCCACATCATAATTTATTCTGAATGGAAATTGTATTATATAAGAACACCCATACATACAGACATAATTGTTGAAGGGCTGAAATAAATCCAACAGAAAATATGTTCAGAGCATTTCAGGCATTACTTCTGACATCACATATCCAGTATCTTCTTTCATGACCCTAGTTACTTGTACTGCACATATGTCCATTATTGTGCCCGGTTTCATAAACAGCAGTTACATTGTTACAGCCTGAAATTTGACTGATAAATGAGAGGCCCAGCCTGCTTTGGGATATCATAGTCTTGAACGTTATTAATAAAGTACGCATAAAATAGACATCTAGTCCTTCTGTCAACTTGGCCAACTTTGAGTCTCCCTCCGACATCACACTTTTTGCTCTGACATCCTTCACAATGCTTTTTACTTCTTTTATAAAGCCTGCGCAACAATAATTTGAAGGAACCCTCTGTCAGGGAGCTGCGGTAGCATAGTGGTTAGTGTTCTGGCTTCCTAGCTCAGTGGTCTACGGTTCGATCCCCAGATGAGGTGGGATTTTTTTAGGCCGTAAATGGCTCCTGGGTAGACCCAGCTCCAACTGGGTACCAGAGCAACTCTGGGAAGGTTAAGGCGGCCGTCGTGATGTTGACCATGTCACCCCTAGTGTGCCGATGGTCAAGAAAATATGGGCCTAACACCATATTCCCAATATGTCTCAATGGGTGTGTAACGGGATCCTTTCCTTTTTTTCTGTCAGAGAAACCTGATTTCTTCAATGATCATGCACTGCTTACAACACAAGGCACCTTTTGATAAGTGAAAACCCATTAAAAGACAATGCTTATAATCAAATCAGCTAACGAGCCTTGAAAACTACGCCGATATCAGAGATGCAGAAAGCTGCTAGATTACAGACATTGTCCTATAGAAGAGATACAAAAAGCATGATCCAGATGGAAAAGTACAACAGTATGCCAATGCACCCAATGAAGGCAAGGCTAGATGATCTGGCATTGGGATGTCTAAAACGTAGCAGCTTTGTCCATCAGGGAAAAAGACAGCATCAAGAAGACCTATCCACGAAGACAACACCACTGAAGCCCACCCTATACCCTGTACCATGGAAACAGGCCAGCATTACCCTCCAAATTAATACATCAATCAGTGGTCTCAGAATTGGATATCTTCTTCTTCTTCATTGGTCCTGAAAAGGACCTTGGTTGCATTGTGTCCATTTACAGTGAAGCTGCGATATTTGTGCTTTTTGGCCGACTTCAGCACAGCATTTTTTTGAATGAGTATAATCCGCAAAAACAAACTGCTACATTGAGTATGATCCAAGAAAGCTATCCCAAACAATCATGGATACTTGCCTACATGGGTGGATCAGCAACAAATGCCATTAAGAATAGAGGCGCCGGTATCTTTATCTCATGTCCTGACAACCACTATGAGACTAGGCATATTCCCACTGGTAAATTCTGTTCCAACTATACAGCTCTTGAGTTCAAGCTCTAGAGCAAGCTGCAAAAATGATGTATAACACCAACTTTGACTGCCACCAGGTAGTCATCCTCACAGATGCACTGTCTGTACTGCAAGTTCTCAAGGGTGGTAAAATCCCGCATCTGAGAAATGAACTAAACAAGGTAGCTGCCAAAAAGTGAACCATACTTCAGTGGGTACCATCCCATTGGGGTGTACGTGGAAATGAAAAAGGCAGATAAACTTGCCAAAAATGGAGGTGAATGTGAACAAGAAGATAATGAAATCACATACTTTGAGAAAAAGAGAGCTATCCAGGCTATCAGAAGAGAACAGAATCAACCCAACGACGACTACCACACTCTTGACTGGCAGAGACAGATCACCCTTTTTTGCCTCAGGACAGGGCATAACAAACTGAATAAACACATGTACAAGCTACGATTGTCTGCTTCACCACTGTGCACATGTGGATTAAATGAACAAACTGTTGAGCATGTTCTACAGGATTGTCCTCTGTATGACCAGTTAAGAAAGATATACTGGCCCAATGACTCCACATTAAACTCAAAGCTGTATGGAGCTAAAGAGGAACTCCAGACAATGGTCGAATTCATCATGAGAACTCGTCTGACGGTGCAAACATCAAAGATGTGATCACAAGAAGAAGACGAAGAAATCAGTTGCATACTGGTATACAGGAAATTTAAAAAATGGTTATTATCTGTAGAAACTGGGCCATGAGCAGACTGTAGTAGAGGCCATGTGCTAGTACTAGAAAAAAAAAGTTTCATTCTTACTGAAGAAATTAAACAGGGCCTCAAAAATGTCAAGCTATATTTAGCTATAATTGAATTAGAAAAGAAAATGAGTGAGAGGCTTTCAACAAATTCAGATCAAGCCTTCCTGTCCTATGCCATCTGTTCAGTTGTTTTTCCATGTCTTTGCATACATTTCATGTCTGTCTCCATTTCCCTTCTCCGTTTTATTTTCCTCTACCTCTCTTATGTCCTAAACATAGCACCATTTTTCCAGTGTTGTTTTTCTTTGTTTCTCTTCCTTGCCAGCTTGTTACATTTCAATTACTTAAGAAATTCAATTTGATTATTTAAATCAACTGTGAAGACAAACCTTGGCAATGGCTAAACAAAATTCTGACCTCAGTGATGCTAGACCATGTAAAAGAAGCTTTAAATAAACAAACTCATGGAAGAACAAACACATTTTGAACAGCTAAATCATATGCAGATCAGGTAGCAAGACTCAGAATCATCAATGTCAGGCACATTTATACATCTACTTTGTGGACACTGATAATTTATTTCCAGGTTTTTACTGAAGTCTTTGTTGTGTATACAAACATACTTCAAACACTTCAGTTTGTTGTTAGTCTCAAAATTGAACCTTGATTGGTAGCGATTGTAAAAAACCCTTTACATAACATATGATTTTGTATTGCATGTCATCCAGGAGTGTTATTGGAATGGCTTCTCTAAAGATTCAGACATTAATTCCCAGACAGTTGCAGGCACTAGCAGGAAGAGATTAGGAAAGCATAAAGTAAAACAGTCCGATATATGGAGAAATGAAGGTACACATGTAAATAAGCTTCTTTTTTAAGCAATGGTGCTTCTCAGTTGAGGCTGAATGCTGGTGCATATTCAACATTCAATTGTGTCTCTGGTGGTTACTTTTTCAGAGTTTCTCTGAAGTACTCTGCCCATCTTGTTTCTTGTCCCTCTGCTGTCGTGATGAGATTTCCTTGCTTATCTCTTACTAATGTAATATTGTTTGCACCTCATTTTCCGCTGATGGATTTAGTTTTTTTTTGTATACTGTGCTTTGTTCATTTCTCAGTGCTGCCTCTTCTGCCTGTCTTGCAAGATCGTCTAGGAAATTCCTTTTGTTGGTTCAGGTTTCGCGTTTAACTTCCTTGTCCAGCTGACTGTACTGTTCGCTATATAGTTGCTTTAACCTGGGGGACTTCGCTTCTGTTTTCTTTCTTTTCATTTCCTTTTTCAGTGTTATGGTGTTTAATGTTTCTGGTGTTATCCAGTCTTGCTTCTTCCTTTCCTGGAATCCCAAGCATGATTTGCTGCTTTCTTTATATATTGTTTAAATGGTGTTGAATTTCTGGTCTACATTGTCAGTCAATGTCTTTTCCTGACTTTTGGCAAATTGATATCGTTTCTTTATGTCAGCCGCAAAAGCTTTTCTGGTAAGGGGGTCCTTCAATTTGCTGATGTCAAACCTTTTCTGTGCAGTTACAGTTGGTCAGCCCTTCTTAGTTTCACTTTCAGTTTTGCTACTACTAAATGGTGATCACTTCCTACATCTGCACCTCTTCTAACCTTCACATCTTGTAATGCATGTCTCCATCTACCGTTAATCATTATGTGGTCTATCTGGTTTCTGTCTTGACCATTTAGTGATTCCCATGTTAATTTGTGTGCCCCTTATCAACCACTCTATTTTTAACAGTCATAGACTGGGTGATGTGCCAGACAACAGAGGGCAGTCCAAGAGGAATAAGATGGACTACATTTTCTACATTGGAAGATCTGGAATATGCAGATAACATTGCACTACTAGCACATTTACATCAACACATCCAGGAAAAAACGGATAGACTTAATAAGTTTAGCCAGCAGGTGGGCTTGAACATCAATTTAAAGAAGTCAGAGGTCATGGCGCTCATTGTGAGCAACCCTGAGCCCATATCAGTAAGGAATCAGCAACATGTACAGACAGACACCTTCACATACCTAGGATGCATTGTAACACCAGACGGTGGGGCAGGTAAAGACATCAACATCAGAAATAATAAAGCAAGAACAGCCTTTTTTAGCCTAAACAACATCTGGAAGTCCTCTCAATACAGCACAAGCACAAAATTAAGATTATATCAGAGCTGTGTGCTTTCTGTGCTTCTCTATGGTGCGGAATGCTGGAGAGTTACAGATAAGGAAATGTCGAAATTCTCCTTTTTTCACACAACTTGCCTAAGAAAAATTCACCGAATCTTTTGGCCGAATGCCATCACCAACCAAGATCATCTTGCTCGGAGAAAGCAAGAGGACATGCACACCATCATAGCTGGCAGACGCTGGAGCTGGGTTGGCCATGTCCTCAGAAGAGACCCCGATGCCATCACAAAAACAGCTATGCTTTGGACCATTGAAGGAAAACGAAAGAGAAGCCGACCAAAAACAACCTGGCGGAGGACTGTGGAGGCTGAGAAGCAAAGAATGAACCAGAGTTGGGGCACTGTACAAAGGATGGCCACTGACCGAGCAAAGTGGAATCAATTTGTTGTTGCCCTACAAGACGCCACAAGGCGTGATGGCCACTGACTGCTTTGATGGTCGATGGCTAATGATCAAAGAAGAAGAAGAAGCTGGTGCATATAATTGTCACGAAGTGGATTTAAGTTTAGAGTGTGTCTGAGTGTATAGACAAGACCTTAGAATGAGAAAGACTGAAAAGATAGATTTAGATGAAAATGATAGTGAAAATGTGAAAAGCTGAGACTATTGGCCCCGAGGGTGAGAACCAAGATTGACTCTCCCTCACCACTCCAGACATCTTTGGTAGCTATAGCCTCAACTACCTCTTACTACCCTAAGGGGATAAGGTTAAATTAAAGATCACATACACCATGATACAGAAACATATATAGCTACTGTACGTACATAAATTGACTGATCCAGACTACAATTTAAAGTTTATTAACAGCAAAAAAACAAAAAAAACAAGTACATATCAAGAAATAAAGTGCGGGTTCGCACACCTGAAAACAACCAAAGCATAGTTAAAATGATTTATCATCAACCCCCAACCCTTTCCCCAAAAATTTAAACCTGTAAGGTAAAAAGAGTTCAAGATTTAAAAAAAAAAACCATGCTGAAATTGGTGGGGTCTCGAATTGCGAGCCACCACTCCAACTATCTATTCTAAATTATACTCTGAACTCCCCTGTTCAGCTGGAAATCCTACAAACTGTCTACACAATCTCTGCAAAGACTTCGTTTCTACACAGCCTATACTGAAACTCCCAAACACTACTCCACAACTAACTTCATCACTAAAACTTCAGCAGCTGTCCTCTGCTATGATCTTTAACCAAACTCGCTATCAGTTCTGTCTCTCCACTCTAACATCTGTAGAAGATATTGTAACCCTTTTTCCATCTACAAATAGTGTAGCTGATGACTTGGATTTAAAGACTGGATACTGGACTTGAAATGTAGCTGCTTCACTACTGACTAATCTGGATTCACCTGCCCGGTTACCCCTCTCTGGGTTTAGGGCCGTCGGTGTTATTATGGCCGAATTTACACGAACTCAACCTCCAGGTGTTGTGCTTTCTTTGGAGCTGGTATATCGAGCTTAGAGCTCGGGATTCAAACGATGAACACGGTCCCGCTGAAGCATGGGGACTTCACTGCAAAAGAACTGTTTCGTTCCTTTTGATGCCCACTGACTTGGCGCCGGTACTACCGCATCACAAGTTTTCTTTTGCCTCTGGTGTTGCCTCATCTCTTCTACACCTGAGAAGAACGATCTTTCTTGGCAAGCTGCAAGGTCAAAATGGCACCCGTACTTGCGTGCCATGAAAACGTTTTGCTGTGGAACGAATAAAACAACAGATATACCACACATCAACTTAACAGGTCTTTAACATCTATCTCCCTTACTTCCTAAACTCCCCTGTCTATTCCCGCCCCAGCAATACATAATTATTTATGCCCCCAAAAGTCAGCTCCCCCACACAACTCCCTTCTCTTTTCTCTACCCCGATTCTAAAGTAAACATCACCCAGGTAATACCCTCGGTCTGGTAATCAACTCCCAGACTGGCCAACCTAAATCTTTAGTTATGCCTGGCTGCCCAGGGATCAAACAATTCAACTCTCCTGTCCATCATACTTTGGGCTACTTCTACTCTGATACTTGCTGACATAATGATTAACACAAAATAAAATTAGACCTACTCTAGGAATCATTAAATTCCCTTTCAGTAAAATTAATGACATCCAAAATGTACTAAACTTTATTTCCTTATCAGAAATATAAATTTCATCTCATATCTTCTGATTACACACAATGAAATGCACAATAAAATACCGTACAAAAATGACGCTTATATATATATATCAAAATTTATGAACAATAGAAGTTATCAATTTAACCCCCGGCGTTAAATACATGTGCTCCCGCATTCTCAACAAAATTAACTTCACTCCTCCTCAACCATCTGAATATAATCCTGAATTAATCCTCAATTAAATAACAGTATACACGTGCTTCAATTTACACAAATCTGTTCCCGTATATTCTGTAATTTATCATAAAACAAAGATGCATGATTTTCTACAGACTTATTTTAAAATGTAACAGAGCACACACTTAATATCTCAAAATCGTTTCCCTTGCCTAGATACGGCTATTATCATAGAAATAATTTATGCACCCTTACATTTCCAGTTTATCACTAAGATAGTATTTTATGGCGCTGGCGATAAGAATTAAATTAAAACTTCACGTATCAGGCTAAGATTAATTTATTAACGAACTATAAGTTATGGCTTACCCAGTCGAATTTCTCAAATGAAGAGCAATCGAACTCTGTATATAGAATACAGGCGTATACTTTCACAACATGAAGTTTTTTATCAGAGAGCGCCCGACTATGAATCTGTGTGAGTATATATTTTAAAAAACCGCCCACGCTGACCTAGCCTACATCATTTCACGGCTTTGTTCTAAGCCCAATGATCACGCTTGCTTTCAATACAGTTTGACCTCGGCCAATCAAAATTGTAAACAACTCTCAAACATATTGTTACTGCTCGCCAGTATTACATACATGGGTAAAGGTCACTACCCCCATCCCCCATTTAAACAAAGAATGTACTGGAGTACAGAATGATCTCCTAACCATCGGGAAATAATGCTCAGCCCTTTACTGCTTAATAAAACAAAAAAATGGCTGCAGTTTTTTAATCCCGAAAATACTTCTATTTGCATGCAATCGCTTTAGCGAGAAGAAGACTGGTGCAATCTGAACTTAACCCTACCGTCAGCCTTATATAAAAAAAACCTGCAATAAATTCCCTACAACACAAGACTAAACTCCACTACTATTCATAGAGAAGAAACATAGTGCAGATAAGATAAAACTCCACCGTAATCTCTCCTTCTGAAAAAATGAAAATAATAGAAGGAGAAGAAACCTGGGGTGGATTACATGTAATTCTTTGTAGAAATATTGTAAATAATGCAAGGAGAAGAGACATGGGGCCTTTTGAAAAAAATAAATTACAGTACTGTATCACAATAATGTAGGCTCGTGTGCTGTTTTTATTGTGTTACTTTAAGATGTTTGCCACCCCATGGATCTTCTGGATCATTCTGTAGCACTGTTTTCTTCTATGGCTAATTTATTGGAGGAGGGTTTAAAAAGTAGTCATGGTGAAATCAAGCATTAAGAGATCAGGTTAAAAAATTATTAATTTCAACGCTTGAACAAAAAAAATAATGCTATCATTGTTGAGCGAAGAAGAAAACAAAAGCAGGTACAGAATACACAATCTGTTTATATTTCCCAAAATTAATATTAGACAAACATAAAGGTATGTTTTCAGGCACTCGTAAGAAATAAAGAAGTAGAACACTTGGACAACAGAAAAACAACAGACGTGAGTGGCTTACCCGGGGTTCGAACCCCGTACCTTCCGTACGACAACTCCGCCTAGCTATCAAGCGAATCACACTGACCCCACGGCCAGCTAGGCATCCCCAAAAAAGGATGCTTTGCTGACTATTTATCAGTACGAAACACACAAGATAACACCGGAAGTATACAGTGGGCAACTCAGCCCTTTAATGACGCAATCACTTCTGTTGTTCCTCTATTAACAGTATGTGTCAGTCCAAACAAGACAAAGACCTTGATACTGGGTCCAGTAAATAGTAGAAGACTAAAGGACAGTAGTATAGAACAGAGGGTAGGTTTCTGGTATTGTATAAACATAAATAACACATAAGGAAGGGAAACCCGAGGCCTGTAAACAGTAAATTATACAATACCAGAAACCTACCCTCTGTTCTATACTACTGTCCTTTAGTCTTCTACTATTTACTGGACCCAGTATCAAGGTCTTTGTCTTGTTTGGACTGACACATACTGTTAATAGAGGAACAACAGAAGTGATTGCATCATTAAAGGGCTGAGTTGCCCACTGTATACTTCCGGTGTTATCTTGTGTGTTTCGTACTGATAAATAGTCAGCAAAGCATCCTTTTTTGGGGATGCCTAGCTGGCCGTGGGGTCAGTGTGATTCGCTTGATAGCTAGGCGGAGTTGTCGTACGGAAGGTACGGGGTTCGAACCCCGGGTAAGCTACTCACGTCTGTTGTTTTTCTGTTGTCCAAGTGTTCTACTTCTTTATTTCTTACGAGTGCCTGAAAACATACCTTTATGTTTGTCTAATATTAATTTACTGTTTACAGGCCTCGGGTTTCCCTTCCTTATGTGTTATTTATGTTTATATTTCCCAAACAGGATGTATTAAATAACACTGAACAAATTGGGTCAGAACTCAGGATGGCATTGAAATAATCATGCCCAGGTAGCATTTACACATTCAACAATTTCTATGATTGAAAGATGGGCAGGTGGTATTTGAAACATAATTGTGCATCTGAAATTGTAAATAGTAACTTGTTTGTTGTGAATTTCTCCATCTTTTATGTGCATATCCCCTTTAGAAAACAACAGTGCATAAATGGTAGAGTATGTGACCGAAATGTTAGGACTAGGTCTGATAATGACATTACATGTAGTGTGTTCATGTATATACCATTGTATAGATTAGAATTGTGATTATTTTGTACGTTATATGATCACCAAAAATATTTGTCATTATCATGTTTTAACAAATTATATTACCAAATCTGCTTTACCAAACAATGGTTTTAACATTACTACTAGCTATATTTCTCAATTGTAATTCATTCTCATGTATAACTTTTAGTATAAGTAGTAGAAAGTAGCCATAAGTAATTATTTCTCGACTCATTTTTCAATAATTCATATTTGAAGAATGCTGCACATAAAATTCGAGTATGTCCATGTTCTATGACATGTCTACTTTAGATATACAGTTGACATTCAAAAATCCGGCCATCGATAATCCGGTTCCTTCAGATTTCCGGCATGGATTTCGGAGCGCATTTTTAAATTTACCGCGTTGGCGCGCCACTGTTTTCTGGAGCAGTTTATGTTTTGATGCAGCTGTTGGGTCTTGCTTGCACGTATTAACAGGCATTCCTGCTCATTCCTTCTCATTTTATCATTTATTTGCTGCTGTTTAGCCCCATTATGGATTCAGCAAATAAAAGAAGTGGTTTAAAACGTAAACATCGTGCATTGTCGATCGCAGATAAAGTGTACAGGTAGTCATTTTCTGTTAAATATATACATAATATATAACCATAAAAAATCCGGCATTTTCAAAAATCCGGAACTCCTCAGGTCCGGAGGTTGCCGGATTTTTGAATGTCTACTGTATCTACAATGTAAATACAGTATTACTGTGTAGTAGTAATATTTACTCATGCAGGTTGTACAAAAAAAAATTGTAGAAATATAAGCATAATTGCTTGCCAGTTATCTTTCTATAATTCATACCTTAGATACATGTACATTTGAACACAATCTTCCTTGATAATATCTCAGTAGTAATTTATGCCCATGATATAGTGAAATTACAGGTTCATGCCCTTTTATCTGAACACCCACCAACATGGAGGCATACCTGGTGTCATTCTTATATGACCACGATTTATACACAATGCTATAATATTGAATATAATGTTCCACACAAATGTGGAAGTGAACCTGTCTGTGAGGTAAATTACATCCTCATTGACTCCTTAACACATTAACTACCGCAAGGCGCTGTCATTCATAACCCTCCACTCCCAAAGGAGCATAGGCCTTCAACAAACACATGCCAAGTCCTCCTGTCCCGTGCCATCATCTCAAGTTCTTTCCATGTTCTCCTCATCATTTTCACCTCTGTTTCCAACTCTCTTCTCCATGTACTTATTGGTCTTCTCTGCCTCTCTTGCCCTGGGGGTTCCAGAACAAGGACTGCCTTGTAATGCTATCAACAGGTTTCCTCAGTGTGTGTCCTATCCATCGCCATCGTCTTCTTCTCATCTCTTGTTCCACTGGCACTTGTCTAGTTCTTGTCATCAGTTCCACGTTGGTAACCTTGTCATACCATTTTAATCCCTCTATTCTACGCAAGCATCCATTTATGAAAGTCTGTAGCTTATTGGTTGTTGTCTTTGTTGTTCTCCATGTCTCCGAGCCATACAATAGGACTGACTTCACATTTGAATTGAAGATTCTTATTTTCGTGTTTTCAGCGGCTCACAAAATAATCACATTTGGACCGCAAGCCGCTCAGAGCGCCAATCTAATTTTAGTAATAAAACGAATGAAAAATGTACTGAAACACTCTCTGATCTGGTTCGAGATTTTAAGTTGCTACCGGAAAACAAATTCCCAAAGCATGGTTGTTGTAGAACACTGGAAAATTGATATTATGTTCATATTTTTCAGCGTTTTGGGTTAGTTACCAAATTGTGAAAAACTGTTTACCATGGCAACTAGTGATAGGACTACAAAAAATGCATGTACATCTCGTCTAACAGCTGAATAGGATAGAAACATGTTTCAACAATTGACTGATAAATCTAGCGACGAGGACAAGAGTGACAACAGTGTGCACATTGATTGAAATTGTGATTTTGATACAGATGGGGCGCAAGCAGTTATAATTGTGAAAATATTGCAAGTCCTCGGCCATCGAAGGGCTGTTAAATAGCAACAACCTCTATTAGAGTTACAACCGGTGTTTATTGTAATGGAACATTCATTTATCTTTAAAATGACATGTAATTCATAAAAATCTGTAAAAAATTACGAAAACTACAGCTTACTTTGTGCAAACACTTACAGGATGAAAATGGGAAAAAAATTTAATTCGGCTACAGTGTGTTGTTCAATTCGGTAGTTAATGTGTTAAATCATCCACACACTTTCAGGTATTCCCCCTGTGGTGAAACTTGTTGAGGACCCAGCATTGCATATGATTAAGATGGACATTTTGGAACAGAAATAGCAACACAAAAATTTAAAATTTTCAAAATATATAAAGTAACAGGTAATACATCCATCTTTACAGCAGAATTAGTGGAAATCTTAACAGCTTTAGAAATAGTTGCAGTTATATAGTGTCTAGGTATACAATTGCAGGCATCACTGAAATTGAACAAAACTCATTTTATCAAAAACAAAGTTTGAATTTTACTGACACAGTACTGTTACTCCACAGATCTATCGGGTAATGTCATGAGGATCTTTTCTTGCAAAAAAAGTTTAGTCATGACAGAAAAAAAAAATAATTAACAATATAATATTTGTAATCATTTCAGGACTGTTTGGAGGGAAGTAATTCAGAAATAAATTGTTATTACTCATTTCTTACATCCATGGAAAGTAATCAAACAATAAAAATATTAATGAATGTATGCGATTAGCGACCACATTAAAAAAAAACATTTTGCAACACCATTTAAAATTATTAAATGTATACTATTAGTTTCATAGTATGCAATACACCATGAACTATGAACATATCAGACAGAAACAAATACTTCTTAAATAATCTTATAGTTCCATAACTTTTAAATCATACCTAACATGACGCTACAAAACATACAGAATTGAAATTTGTTATGCATGTCATAATTATCTGAAGTTTTTACTATTATGTTTTATTCAATGAATTTCAGGTGACCATTCCTGTAGCCAGGGATCCTGCCTATACTCTAGTGTTGACAATCCAGATTTGAAAATTATGAACAGTTTCATAAAGAGTGAACCAAAGCAAAATGCTGCATTCAATGAAGTGTTGCCAGAATTCACAGAAAACATTGTGAGTGAAATGAAAGCTGATGTAAGTACGGCAGCTGCAACACTAAATACAGACAATAACATTGAATCAAGATTAAAAGAGGTACAATCACCGAATGTCACAGACTCTGAGATAATGACTGCAGACATGAATCCGACTCCTGAGATTTATACTGCAGTCTTACAAAATGAAAACTGCAGCCGGAGATCGACAATAGTCTATGATGATTGTGCTCTCAACATTGAAAGTAGAGAAGGTCTTAAATTGTGTGGCAGTGTACAATCAGATGAAATAATAATGAGTACAAAAGAGACACTTTTCAGCTGTCATGTTTGTGGAGTACAGGTTAGCAAGAAAGGTGACTATAATGAACATGAACTTTCACATATAAGAGAAAAGTGTTATATAAGTAATGTTGGTAATATAGAATTAGCTACAAAATCCAGTCTATGTCAACAAGAAAGAATACAAAAAGCACAGAAGCATTCTAAATATGATCTTATTGGTATGGGGGCTGCTCATTTTGGTTATCTAAAGGCACACGTAATGCAGCATAAAGAAGAACTGCCTAACAAGTGTGGTGGTCTTAGTAGGTTTTCTAGGACTGATTATCCAAAGAAACCCATAATGCAGCATAATAGTGAGACACATTACACATATGATGTCAGTGGAGCAGAAGTTTGTCAAAGTGATCACAAGATGACAAATGCAGTAGGAGAATCTTACATGTGTGATGAACTTACAGGACAAAAACTTCATTTAAAATGGTACAAAAGTCGACATACAGAAGAAACACTTTATAATTGTGATGCTTGTGGAGCAGAATTTTCTCATAGTGGGGCTTTAAACAGTCACAAAAGGACTCACGCTTATAAGAAACCTTATAAGTGTGATGTTTATGGAGCAGAATTTTCTCTAAATGATCATTTGAAGATACACAAAAGTACACACACAGGAGAGAAACCTTATAAGTGTGATGTTTGTGGAGCAGAATTTTCTAAAAATGATAATTTAAATAGACACAAAAGGACACACACAGGAGAGAAACCTTACAAGTGTGATGTTTGTGGAGCAGGATTTTTTCAAAGTGGTGCTTTAAAGAGTCATAAAAGGACACACACAGGAGAGAAACGTTACAAGTGTGGTGTTTGTGGTGCAGAATTTTCTCGAAATCATCATTTAAAGAGTCACAAAAGGACACACACAGGAGAGAAACCTTATAAGTGTGATGTTTGTGGAGCAGAATTTTCTAAAAATGATAATTTAAATAGACACAAAAGGACACACACAGGAGAGAAACCTTACAAGTGTGATGTTTGTGGAGCAGGATTTTTTCAAAGTGGTGCTTTAAAGAATCACAAAAGGACACACACAGGAGAGAAACCTTACAAATGTGATGTTTGTGGAGCAGAATTTTCTGAAAATGGTCATTTGAAGAGACACAAAAGGAAACACACAGGAGAGAAACCTTTTAAGTGTGATGTTTGTGGAGCAGAATTTTCTCATAGTAGTGCTTTAAAGAATCACAAAAGGACACACACAGGAGAGAAACCTTATAAGTGTGATGTTTGTGGTGCAAAATTTTCTCTAAATGATCATTTGAAGATACATAAAAGGACACACACAGGAGAGAAACCTTATAAGTGTGATGTTTGTGGAGCAGAATTTTCTCGAAATGATCAGGTAAATAGTCACAAAAGGACTCACACAGGAGAGAAACCTTATAAGTGTGATGTTTGTGGAGCAGAATTTTATCAAAGTGGTGCTTTAAAGAGTCACAAAAAGACACACACAGGAGAGAAACCTTATAAGTGTGATGTTTGTGGAGCAGAATTTTCTCGAAATAATAATTTAAAGAGTCACAAAAGGACACACACAGGAGAGAAACCTTACAAGTGTGATGTTTGTGGCGCAGAATTTTCTCGAAATAATAATTTGAAGATACACAAAAGGACACACACAGGAGAGAAACCTTATAAGTGTGATGTTTGTAGAGCTGAATTTTCTAAAATTGGTGCTTTAACGAGTCATAAAAGGACACACACAGGAGAGAAACCTTACAAGTGTGATGTTTGTGGTGCAGAATTTTCTCGAAATGATCATTTGAAGATACACAAAAGTACATGCACAGGAGAGAAATCATAAGTGTGATGTTTGTGGAGCAGAATTTTTTCATAGTGGTGCTTTAAAGAGACACACCCTAGGCCGGTCCCAAGCCAGGCTGAAAAAGGAGGAGGGCGGCCTGCATGGAATCCATAAGGAGGATCCCCCTCCACCATGCAAAGGCACAACAGGCCAATCACCTGTTTGCTTCAAACTTTTGATTTCGAGAACTACAAGAGAGAAAACCGGACTGATTCTAAAGGCAACGAACTGGAAGGGACTACGACTTATGGATCTTGGAACACAAGAAGTATAAATGGGAATGAAGAGGAGCTGGTGGAAGAGATGAGGAAAGCAAAACTAGAAATCCTGGCTATAACGGAAACAAAGAAAAAAGGACAAGGAGTCATGG
The DNA here is from genome assembly GCA_024509875.1 of Oreohelix idahoensis. Classification (NCBI taxonomy): domain Eukaryota; kingdom Metazoa; phylum Mollusca; class Gastropoda; order Stylommatophora; family Oreohelicidae; genus Oreohelix; species Oreohelix idahoensis. The sequence continues at coordinate 123,673 of JAMPIV010020208.1, read as the reverse complement.
ATCTCGATAGCAACCCGCTGCTCTACAGTGGTGTACCCACATCTGAAAGAGCTAAAGGGGGGCGTGGGTTGCATTGTGGCCAAAAATCAAAAAGATAGTATCAAGGGATGGAACTTTGTCTCGGAGCACATTATGGTTGTAAAACTAATAGAAGGAGAAACCATAGTCAACCTGGTCATAGTGTATGGGCCAAATGAGGATGAGAGAGCAGAGGTCAAGGAGGAATTCTTCGAGCTGCTTCAAAGGACAGTGGATGACTGCCTAGATGAAGTTATCATGCTTGGAGATTTTAATGCCAGAGTTGGAAATGACCATGCTAGATGGGGTGGAGTTATCGGAAGATATGGAGAAGATACTCTCAATGACAATAGAAAGCGACTCCTTAGATACTGCAGTGAGCAGAATCTGATCATCACAAACACAAAGTTCCCCTATAAGCGCATACATGCATACACTAGATGTGAACCAACCAAGAATGAGAAGTCAGTGATCGACTATGCCATTGTTAGGAGAAGCTCATTCAAATATGTCCGGGATGCTAGAATCTGGAAGGGGCCAGAGATTGGAAGTGATCACTACCAGTTAACAATCAAAAGAACAACTGAAAGAGTTGCTCAGCCTAGGAACTGCCCAACATCACGCAAGAAACCAAGTAAACGAGCGGGAGAAATGAGCATTAGGACCTGCAAGCTGAGAGAGCCAGATATCAGGGGCTTATTGCTGCAGCGGTGAGCTGCACAGAATAATGACCTGATGACTTGGAAACCCTCTGGATTAAATTCAAGGATATCATAAAGACAGCTGCAGCAGAAGCATGCGGTGAAGTCCGACTTGAAAACAAGAGAAAAAGGACACCTTGGTGGACAGAGGAAGTCAAAGAGAAAATAAGAGAGAAGAAAATGGCATGGAAACAATACTTAGGAGCTAAAAACACAACATGACAAATGGAAAAATATAGAGAATATGTGACACTCAGAACAGAAGCAAAGAAAAAAGTGCTAGCAGCAAAACAGAAGTCCTGGGAAGAATTTGGAGAAAAGCTAGAAAAAGATGCACAAGAAAACCAGAAATTGTTCTATAAACCCTAAAGAACATGAGGAAGTAAAAACAATGCCCTCTCAAATTTATAAAGGATAAGCAAGGCAAATTGCTTACTGCCCCAAAGGAAGTAATGGAAAAAATATTTCTCAGAACTCCTGGATGGTGAGCATGGTGAAGCATCAGAAATGATAACCACTAGTACAGAAGAGAAAACCAATGATGGTGAAGATGACATAAAGATGGAAGAAACTGAAGGCAGCACTGAAGAAAATCAAGATGGGCAAAGCAGCAGGGCATGATGGTATAACACAAGAAATGGTTAAGTACATGGGACCATCAGGTGACCTATTACTCTTAAGGGTTTTACAGGCAGCGTGGTACAACAAGACCATACCAAAGGATTGGGAGATTGCCATCATAACAACAATTTTCAAAAAAGGTGACAATCGACAGTGTGGAAACCATAGAGGCATATCCCTTCTCAGTGTCCCTGGTAAAATCTACTCGAGAATCCTAGAGCAGAGACTCTGAGCCTAGCTGAGCCACAATTGGATGAGGTCCAGTGCGATTCCAAGCAAACCGAAGTACTCAAGACCTAATCTTCACACTCAGACAGCTGAGTGAAAAGGCCCTTGAGTATAAGAGTGAGATCCATCTTTGTTTCATAGATCTGGAAAAGGCGTTTGACAGGGTCCCCTGGAGCAAACTTTGGGACAGTTTGGCAAGGAAGAATATTCCAGCACCTCTGATTCATGCTATACAGAGCTTCTACAAGTCTTGCAGAAATTATGTGAGGACAGTAAACCATAAGTCAGAAGAGTTCAGGACCACCACTGGTGTAAGACAAGGTGATATCCTATCACCTTACCTTTTCATACTCCTCATGGACGATGTCATCAAGGCATGTAAGGAGATAACAAGAAAGTATTCAGTGGGGTACTGGAAGATGAGACAGGTCTATATTTCGGAGCTGGCATTTGCTGATGATGTTGCCCTGATTGCTAAATCAGAGGCATATCTCCAATCCAACCTGCAAGTCTGGAAGGAAGAGCTGGAGAAGAGAGGGACGGTCATAAGCAGCTCTAAAACAAAATCCATGGTGATATCACGAGAAGAAAGAAGACATCAGATTAAGCTGGGAGAACAGGTCCTGGAGCAGGTCGACCACTTTAAATACCTCGGAGCTATTATAGACTGAAAGGGAGGCATCAAAGAAGAGTTGGCCACTCGAAAAGCAGCAGCTGGGAGACTTTTTCAGGCCATAAATCGAGGATTCCTCAGCAAGAGAGAGGTTCATAAGAAAACGAAGACGGCTGTATACCGCTCCACCTATGTCCCAGTCTTGACATATGGATGCGAGTCATGGGCAATGACTACAACCCACAAAAGCCAAATCCAAACCTCAGAAATGAGGTATCTGAGGAAGGTGGTTGAAGTAACAAGAAGAGACATGGTATGCAACCAGACGATACGTCAAGGTCTTAAATCCTACCCACTGCAGACCCAAGTAGAACAGTCCCAATTAAGATGGTTTGGCCATGTCTGCAGAATGGGAGAAGATCGGCTACCACGACAAGCATGGGAAACAAAGAGCCAAGGATCCAGACCCCCAGGATGACCCAGAGTCCGCTGGTAGGACAACATTAGACAATCTTTGAAGGACCAAGGACTAGAATGGAACCAGGCCAGGAGGAAGACAGCTGATAGGATAGTCTGGCACTCTCTGTTCAAAACCGCTGATATCTGGTCTTAATGTCTGGCTCTCTCAGCTTGTAGATCTTAATGCTCATTTCTCCCGTTTGTTTACTTGGTTTCTTGCTTGATGTTGGGCAGTTCCTAGGCTGAGCAACTCTTTCAGTTGTTCTTTTAATTGTTAACAAGTAGTGGTCACTTCCAATCTCTGGCCCCTTAAACACTCAAGTATCCCAACAAGTTTCACAACAGAGGGAATCCATGGAAGTGTGTGGATGATTTCAAGCATCATTGAGGGTGTAATTAGCCTCACTGAGGTTCACTTCCACATTTGTATACTGCAGCATTGTGTATAGCTGGTGGTCAGTTAAAGATGACTCCAGATATGCCTCCATGCATCTCAGCAAGATAAATGTAATCTTTGTGGTGCTATATTTTGTGATATACTACAGAGAGGTCTTATAAATGTGATTTTGTTTGTTGTAAAGTGTGGCCTCTGCCTGTTAGCTAAGAACATATTTAGACATACAGAAAAGAAGCCATGCAATTATGATGTGTTTTCAATGGATGCTTAAATTGTTCCATTAAAAAGAAAAGTGCTATAAATATTTTATGTGTGCTACAACAGAAATGGAATCCAGTGGACTCTGACAAAGCAGTTGGACTATCTGGATTTTGCTGATGACTTGGCTCTTCTGTCCCATAACCGTAATCAAATATGGGACAAATTGAAAACACTTGATGAGAGATCACAGCAATTGGGTCTGAAAATACACAGGGAAAAGACAAAAATAATGAGAATAAATGCAGGTAACAATAGCAGGGTTGAACTTGAAATAACACACCACAAGATGTAGATTCATACACATATCTTGGCAGCAATATATACAAAGTTGGAGGGACAGACAGTGATATCAAAATAAGAATACAAAAAGCAAGAGGAGCTTTCATTGCATTGAGAAATATATGGAGATCAAGAGAAATCGGATCCAACACGAAAATAAGAATCTTCAACTCAAATGTGAAGTCAGTACTATTATACTGAAGCACATTAAAAATGCACCACTATTATGTATACTAATGCAGAGAAGCTGGAAAAAAAAGTGTGGGAATGGATTTTCCCCCTGTTTGTCATGAGGTAGAGAGTGAATGGCTGCTGGAATGGAAAGTGCATGATTCAACCCACGGGTTTGTGTACAGACTACATGAAAACAATGAAAGTTACACATGCAACACGATTCCCAACAGCTATGACCCTGAAAATGTGTACGCGTTGTGGCAGTATACTCGGTATAAAAAGGCCGTTGAGATAAAACACCCAGTACATGTGCTTGAAATGCCACGACTATCTGAAAACAACTGCCAATGAGCCATTGGTATGTTGGAGACCGGAATGAGCTTGCGGGCCATTGCCAGAAGGATGAATTGCCACCACAGCACTATTGTATGTCTCAATGAATGTTGCGGAACCACTGGCAGTGCCCGGGATAGACTTCGAAGTGGCCAACCATGAGTTACTACCCCTGCGCAAGATCGTCATATTGTGCTGAGTCACCTAAGGAATCGTTCTCTCCCGGCAAGTCAAACAGCAAGAGCAATAGTGGGTAGATGTGGGCAAGTCTCTCGAATGACAGTCATATGATGACTCAGAGATACAGGCCTTACTGCAAGACGACCTTATGTTGGGCCAAACTTGACTCACAGTCATCGTCAGCAGCACCTGCAATGGGCAGAGCAGCATGTCAGATGGACTAGACTGCAGTGGAATGCAGTCCTATTCACAGACGAGAGCAGATTCAACATATCCTTTGCTGATGGACGTATGCGGATTTGGCGATTGTGTGGAGAGTGCTTTGCAGATTGCTGTGTTCATCAGCACAACCGATTTGGAGGTGGCAGTATTCACATTTGGGGATGATTCAGTTTTCACCATCGCTTGCCTCTTCACGTCTTCCGTGAAAATGTTAATGCTGTGACATATCGATATGAGGTTCTGGATGCATTGGTTGCTCCTGCGTTCACAAATTATCCAGACTTGCAGCTTTTCCAGCAGGATAATGCACGTGCGCACACCGCATGCATTAGGCAGCAATATCTACAGCAGCAGAACATTGTGACGATTGATTGGCCTGCCCTATCACCAGACATGTCTCCTATAGAACATCTGTGGGACAAGCTTGGACGCAGAGTCTACAGGCAAGGTTCTCCAGCTAATCTGCAACAGCTCAAAGCTGTTCTTACACGTGAATGGGACTTGATTCCCCGGAATTTCCTTCAAAGACTTGTGCGTTCCATGCGGAGCCGCTGCCAAGCTTGTTTGCAAGCACACGGTGGACATACCAGGTACTGAGGATAGTGTGAATGAATTTACTTATTGGTTGCATTTTTGGTTTTCTCCCTTGCCTGCACAGAAGGCAATGAATTTCATAACAATCAAATGTACAAATTAATGACCAGCATGGATTCATAGGAAAATGAATAAAGATTCCAAATATGTAAACTTGTAAACACTTATATTTACATTTCACACTCTGTTCCTGGATTATACAGGTGGTGCATTTTTAATGTGCTTCAGTATATATGGCTCTGAAACATGGAGAACAACAAAGACACCAACCAAAAAGCTACAGACTTTCATAAATGGGTGTTTGCATAGAATAGAAGGATTAAAATGGTATGACAAGGTTACCAACGGGGAACTGATGACAAGAACTAGACAAGTGCCAGTTGAACAAGCGATGAGGAGAAGATGATGGTGATGGATAGGACACACATTGAGGAAACCTGTTGATAGCATTACAAGACAGTCCTTGTTCTGGAACCCCCAGGGCAAGAGAGGCAGAGGTAGGCCAAGAAGCACATGGAGAAGAGAGCTGGAAACAGAGGTGAAAATGATGAGGATAACATGTAAAGAACTTGAGATGGTGGCACGTGACAGGAGGACTTGGCATGTGTTTGTTGAATGCCTATGCTCCTTTGGGAGTGGAGGGTTATGAATGAATTATTTTTCAGTTCCCTAAGGAGCAGTGGGGCCTCAACAAATGTATGTCAAGCCTTTACTTCCTGTGTCTTCTGTTAAATGTCTTACCATAACTCTTTCATGTCTGCCTCCAGTTCCCATCTCAAAGTGTTTTTTTGGTTTCACTCCTTCTGTCTATCTCTCTAAAAATAAATAAATACATATACATATGTACACACACAAAATGGTACATATTACCACCTCAACAAAAATTAAAGATAGGAGCTACTGATGAGTGTAACAGTGGCACTGATAAAATTATGTATATATATATATATATATATATATATATATATATATATATATATATATATATATATATATATATATATATATATATATATATATATCGCAAAAGAACATTCAATGACTACAGCTGAGATTCAAAGATGTGTGCAAGAGAGACATGAGAGCACTGGACATAAATCCAACAGCTTGGGAGGATGAAGCTGCCAATCGCACCAAGTAGCGATGTTTTCTGCGGCGCCACCTCAGATTGGGCAAAAAGAACCTAACATGACGAGCAGAAGAGAGGAGAAAACGTTGAAAGGAACACCAGGAAAATAAGCAGCTGGGGGCTGTCACCTCTGGTGCGCATTCCCATATTCAGTTATGACTGAAGGGGCTATTATTATTATTATTATATATATATATATATATATATATATATATATATATATATATATATATATATATATATATATATATATATTAGGGTATATATAACGATATATATATATATTTATATTTATATTTATATTTATATTTATTTATTTTTTTATATATTTATATGGTGCTAATATGTATCTGTTTGTTAACATGGTGCTGAATATCAAATTATAAAAGATAATGTGATGGCGGTGGGACACCATGATACAAACAAAAAAAGCTAGCGTTTAATTAAGAAATAATTTTGTCATCTCTTTTCTTACAGCTTTTGAAATTGCAAATGTGTTCCTATATATATCACAAAATACAACTTAAGAATTGCTGGGCTAATTGTTACATGTTTGGTATTTAACATTCAGGCAGAAAAAAACTGTCCAGTTTCAGACTTGATCAAAATCTGATAAGAATGAAGGGCACTTGAGTGCTACTCAGTTGGGGCTGTATGTGTTTGTTTTAGAAAAACTTCATCAATTTATCTCATGTCTCATTTTTAACTGTCAGTATATTGTGAGCTGTTTTCATTTCCAAGTGAATTCATGCAACATGGATACTACACCTGCTGATCACAGTTCTCACTAGAATGTGTGATTTTGAACCAAGTGTTTCTTTATTAACTAGTAGGTCTGTACATTGTTAACCCATGATGTATTTCCTTTCACAGACTGTAATATTAAATTAAATTTCTCATTCCTAGACTAACTAACTGAGACCTGAAAGACACAATACTGTATTAAGACACAGTTGAATTTCAAAGTGCTCTCAGGCTGTATTTTGTTCATTATTTTTTAAATGTTTGATTAAAGTATTTTTTTTTTTTACATTTTAAGCAGATGAAACAAATAATCTATTTCATAATATGCAGAAGTGTGTGGCATTTTTTCCCTTGAAGGTATCCAATTTGATCTATCAACTGCCATCTTAGCATTGAATATATCTCCATCTTCTGTCTCTTGTCTTGATGGTGCACTCTGATACTCTTTCTTATCTATTGCTGGATGTTAACTTCCCACTTACGGCACTGTCTTCCTCTGCACTCAACTCTTCCCTGCTGCAAAAGTACAGTGTTCTAAACCTGGTGTGGTCATGCTCATCTACCCAGCTGTAAATGAGCACCATAATGTGCTCTTGATTTATGGAAGGCAAAGGCAGCAAGGATAGGAACTGGTCAGCTAAACTCATAACGCTGGACCTAGTATGGTGAAGTCTCTAACACTCCACTCCCCTACATCAGTATCAGCTATGGACCTACGAGGGGCGTTCAGAAAGTAATGCACCACATCGTTTGTCTCAGCTAATAATGAAGATAGAAGCATGCAATTTTGCACAATTTAAATATGTTATGTGCCAATTGTGTGCACTAAATTGCACTGCAACCGGCCAAATAATACGGCTGCCCTAAACCGTTGAAATGGAGCGTGTTAGCAACTTGCGTTATAAGCAGCGAATTGTGATAGAATTTCTCGTTGCAGAGAAGGAAACTGTTGTGAACATTCACAAGCGTCTAAGTGATGTGTATGGAAGTTTGCAGTCGACAGGAGTACAGTCAGTCGCTGGGTTCAGAGAATCAAAGAATCAGGAAGTGGAGATATGGAGCTGCTTGATCGGCCGCGCTGTGGACGTCCTGCCGCAGCCACCAACGCAGAAATGTTGAAATGCGCTGAGGGCATTATTCTTACTGATAGGCGAATCACTACTCAACAATTGACCTTACAGCTGTCAGTCATCAATGGTAGTGCAAATGCAGTTATAAAAACTCTCGGATTTTCTAAGGTTTGCGCAAGATGGGTTCCTCGAAGTCTCACAAATGACCACCGATTGCAAAGAAAAGCAATTTCTTCTGAATTGTTGGAGCATTTCAATGCTGATGGAGAGAACTTTTTGGCTAAGATCGTTACAGGTAACGAAACCTGGGCACATTATTTTGAACCTGAGACAAAAAGACAGTCAATGGAGTGGCATCATCCGCAATCACCAAGAAGAAAGAAATTCAAGACAATTCCTTCTACTGGAAAGGTCATGATCACTGTCTTTTGGAACATTGAAGGTGTGATTCTTGTGGACGTTATGCCAAGAGGAGAGACAATCAATTCGCAAGCTTACATTAAGACATTGAAAAAACTCAATCAACGTTTTCGCAGAGTTTGGCTGCACAAGAATCCAGCAGATCTGCTTCTCCTTCACGACAATGCGCGACCTCACACAAGTCTGGCAAAACGGGAAGCAATCACCAAATTGGGTTGGACTGTACTACCCCATCCACCCTATAGTCCCGATTTGGCACCCTCTGATTTTCATTTATTTGGTCCACTTAAAGATGCATTCCGTAGGACACGGATTGAAGATGATGAAGGAGTGATTCATGCAGCGAAGAAATGGCTACATGATCAAGACAAAATCTGGTACGGGCTAGGATTACATACATTTGTTTCGTGCTGGCATAAAGCCGTACAAGTTGATGGGGATTATGTTGAATAATACCGATGTTTACATGACATATCCATGTATATTGTGTATAAATTTCATGCTTTTTGAATAAACAGCTCCTGAGAAAAACGACGTGGTGCATTACTTTCTGAACGCCCCTCGTACCTTTACATTTTGTTTGTTTTAAAACTTGTTGTTCTAATTTTGATCTCATTTCTTCCTTTCTTTATTACATATGTGTACATGAGATGGGTGTGTACATGGGATGGTTGTGTACATGGGATGGGTGTGTACATGGGATGGGTCTGTACATTCATACAATTATTTATGGTAATGGTTAGCCACCATATGCCCTGGTTGTGATCTCATTTTATCTGCTGTACAACTCAAATCATTTAGGGTGATGGCTAATTGTAAATTATGGTTATATCGGGGTTTCTTTACCGGTGGTCCACGGAGCCCTTAGTTGAGGGGAGGGGGTTAGGCTGTGCATATCCTTAAAATTTCCTAATTTAATTTTACTCTCGAAAATTATGATAGATTTTTGCATGTAAAGCCCCTGCAGACCCAAGTAGAACAGTCCCAATTAAGATGGTTTGGCCATGTCTGCAGAATGGGAGAAGATTGGATACCACGACAAGCATCCAGACCCCGAGGACAACCCAGAGTCCGCTGGGAGGACAACATTAGACAATCTTTGAAGGACCAAGGACTAGAATGGAACCAGGCCAGGAGGAAGACAGCTGATAGGATAGTCTGGCGCTCTCTCTTCCAAACCTCTACACCTCACGGTAGAAGGGGAACGACTAAGTAAGTAAGTAAGTTTTGCTTGTAAGTAAATATCTTCATTTTACAGATTGTTATTGTATGACTGTATGTAAGCTTAACAATTTTTTCTTTGTAATAAAATGTACCATAAAATCTTGCGTATAATACGCACAATTTTTACTCATTTTTGCCCGCTAAAACTCGGGTACGTATTATACGCGAGTACTAAAAAATACGTCATTTTCAATTTCGAAAGTGACCTACATTGGAAAGTCTGTCAAGTTTTTGTCACAATTTAACAGTGAAAATGGCGCGAAATTGAATGTGCCCTGTGTTTTCTTATGTGTCAGACATTGTCGCAAAACGCATTTCGCTCTCTTGGTCTTCAATCCGTTTTGATATTAAGCTTGGTTGTGAAGTTTGTCGTTTTATTATTTTGAGCCCTAAAAATGAATTCGAGAAAATGTCATACTGCAGCAGAAAAGCTCTTAGTGGTAAAATATGCAGAATCTAACGGCAATCGGGCAGCAAGTCGTCATTTTTCCATTAATGAGTGTAACATTCGATTACGGCGAAAAAACAAAGAGGTGCTGCAAGTGTTGCCTAGTAAGAAAAAGGCGAATTGTGGGTCACCACCAGATCTTCCAGACCTAGAAAAAACATTATTGAAGTGGGTAGTGGATAGAAGGCTACAAGGCATCGGTGTTTCATGCATTGAAATACGACTTAAAGCTCTGGAACTTACAAAATCTCGTACAGGCACAACATTTAAAGCGTCATATGGATGGGCAGTTCGTTTTATGAAGCGACATGGTCTTTCAGTCCAAAGTACCTAAAATGTAGGTGTTGCGTACCTATTTCTATTTGTTATTATACTTTCAGTTTTTTAACAAAAGTTTCATAAAATAAAATCTTGACAAATTATGGTGCGTATTATACACGAATTTCCATTTTACCAGAAAATTTTGGGCTAAATCAAGCAAGCGTATTATACACGAGTGCGTATTATACACGAGATTTTACGGTATTACTTCTATGCAAAAAATTTAATTGTGCATATGTACATTTGTAGCAAAATATGCGAGAATAAACGCTCAATTCAGTACGATTTAGGCATAAAACGATAATAAATACATTAGCCCGCATGTGCTTGTCCGGTTATCTGAAATTCTCTTAGTACTACATTCATTGGGGTCTGGGGTTTAGCTTTAACAACAGTCTATTTTCCCAGGGAATCCCCATATAGTATTACCCAAGATTTGGGTAGTGAAGAAAGTGTCAGAGCCCAGATTTAATTAAATAAATTTATAATTAGTTAGAGATTTTGTTAGAACATTTTGTACTTATTAGAATGGCAGATCTGGCCAGGTTTCGCTCTGCTGCTGTGCAGACTGTGAAAGAAATGAACATGGAGGGTCAGGCTTTGATCCAGTATGTAACTTCAGAATGTGACATGTATATTGAAAGGGAAGATAGGAAGATAACTGAAGAGAAGAGGTTACAAATTGAGGCTGACAAAGAAATTAAGAGGTTGCAGATTGAGGCTGACAAGGAGGCCAGGGCATTGGAGGCAGAAGAAAAGAGATTGGCAGCAGAAAGAGAAGAAAAGAGATTGGCAGCAGAAAGAGAAGAAAAGAGATTGGCTGTAGAAAGAGAAGAAAAGAGATTGGCTGTAGAAAGAGAAGAAAAGAGACAAGCTGCTGAGAGGGAAGCAGAAGATAGAAGATTGCAGAGGGAGCACGAGCTACGACTAAGGGAGTTAGAAATTCAAGGCCATGCTCCTGAAAATGGTGCTGGCCCCTTTGCCTCAGATGCCACTACTAGTCAGGGAGCCTCAATCTCAGCTATGGGTTTTCATATAGACCATTTTGTTGAGAAAGATGATGACATAGAAGGGTATTTAAGCAGGTTTGAACTTATAGCTACTACTTATGGGTTAGAAAGAGAAAGATGGGGGGTAAAGTTGTCTCAGGGACTTCGGGGGACAGCTTATGAAGTGTTTTCCAAAATGAGCAGGGATGACCAAGACAACTATGACATGTTGAAGCAAGCTCTTCTGTTAAGATATGAAAAGAACGGAGAGTTTTATAGAAAGAAATTTAGGAATGCCAGGCTACTGTCGGGTGAGACCTATCACCAGTTCTCCGCCCGGTTGGAAACGTATATTGAGAAATGGGCTACTCTGGGGGAAAACCCAAGATAGAAGAAATGATGAAAGAAAACCTTTTAACCAAGGAAAGAGGTATTGTGAAAATTGTCGGATGGACAACCATAACACTGAAAATTGTGGAAGGAGACCTGTAGTAATGGCCACGCTCCAGGTCAGGTCGACTCCTAAAAAAGAGGAGGAACCACCAAAAACAATGTCTCGTAAACAGTGGAGAAAGGCACAGGCTGAAGATAGGTCACTGAAGCCGTGTTTTGAAAAACTCCAAAAACTCCATACCCCTCCAAGGAAAGGAGATTTCTATTTGGATGATGGACTGCTTTGCAGGGCGGATAAAGCAGGAATATCCGGGTGTGGACAGGTAATAGTGCCATCGAGATATAGGGCACAAATTATGAGACAAACACATGTTCTAAATGGTGAACACCAGAAGATGGGCACCACATGCCAAAGAACATCTGTTGGATATTTCTGGCCCGGAGAAGTTGATGACATAAGAAAATTTGTCGAGGACTGCGAACAATGCAGCGAGAAAAATTCCACAGGGTGGAAAAATAATAACCAAATGCAAAAGAAGCATTATGGAAAACCGGGACCAGAACCTAAAGAAAGAACACCCACACGTGGGAAAAGGAACCAGAACCTAGACACGCCACGGGGCAAACTTAGGCCTGGGAAGAAAAATAATTATAATAAAGTGGACGAAGGGGAATGGGAACCCCCGTTTCACAGACAGTCTTCGCTAAAATGTTTTACCATGGCTACTATGCAGCGAGTACAAAGAACTGTTATACCCCAGAATAAGCCGACGATCCCTCGGTCGGACTTATGTAAACGGGAGGAAGAAAAAAGAGAGCGAAGTTCTCTCAATTTGAATTTGAACCTGAGGGGAGACAGCCCCAGGAAACAAGTTGGTAGTGGTAGATTCTTGTGTGGTGACACAAGAAAGAAACGTCCGCAAAACAGAGCTTCCAATGTAAAGGACCTGACAGGTGCCATGAATACTATGTCAGAAAAATTAAAAGTCCATATGTAACTTTGCTAAGGACCTGGACAGATGAGAAGGCAGAGGAGACTGTTACCTCATCATACCAATATGTGAACGAACTGACCACTCGTTTAAAAACCAGTCGGACACTGGCAAATGAAAATTTGAGACAAGCCAGGAAAAAGCATGCTGCTTATTTTAATAAAAAAGCGAAGGATCGAGAACTTGCTGTAGGGGAGAAGGTACTTCTTCTATTGCCAGGCAGCAACAATAAACTTCAGATCGGATGGCAAGGGCCATATACAGTTCTGGAAAAGGTATCCAGAACCAATTATAAGATAGACAAAAAGGGAAAAGAGAAAGTCTATCATGTGAACCTTTTGAAGAAATATCTGGACAGACAAATCCAGGAGGGATCACATTTAATGGCCTTGTCTATAGCCACCGAGATGAAGAATGAACCTCTCTCCTCGGTTGAATATCCACTGAAAACCAGTGAAACGTTTGCACAGGTGAAAATCAGTAATCACCTGACAAAAGGACAGAAGGAGAAGGTTCAACAGGTCCTTGAGAAACATACAGATGTGCTAACTGATAAACCGGGGCACACAAATTTGCTGTCATATGATATGAAACTACTAGACCCAGCACCCATCTGTATGAGGCCTTATTCTATTCCGTTCGCTAAGGAAAAAGCTTTGAAAGAGGAGATTGATTATCTGTTAAAAGAAGGGATTATTTCTCACAGTGAGTCTCCTTACAGTTCCTGTGTGGTTCTGTTGCGGAAACCATCAGGAGAACATAGACTGTGCATAGATTACAGGAAACTAAATGCTGTCACAGAAGGTCAGGTGGATCCATTACCTGATACTACTCAACTTTTTGCTAGGCTGAACAAGGCAAAATATTTTTCTAAGGTGGATCTTAGCAAAGGCTATTACCAGATTCCAGTAAAGCCTGAGGTTCGACCTTATTTGGCATTTAGCACCTCGGAAGGTCATTATGAGTTCAACATGTTACCATTTGGTTTGAAAAATGCCCCGAGTGTGTTTTCAAGGATGATGCGAAAATTGCTGGATCCCCTGAAAAAATCCATGTATTTCGAATTTTATGGATGATATCCTCATTGCTACGGAAACATTTGAGGAACACGTTACCTCTTTGAATATGCTGTTTGATAGACTCAGAGAGGCTAACTTAACCGCTAGGCCAACCAAATGCTGTATTGGTTGTAAAGAGTTGGAATTCTTGGGACATACAGTACATCAGGGTAGCATGACCCCTGATCCCAAGAATCTGGAAAAACTAAAAAGAGCACCTAGACCACACAAAAAAAAAGATGTGCGATCTTTCGTGTCTCTGTGTGGTTTTTACCAAAAGTATATCAAACATTTTAACTCTATATGTGCTCCTTTGACCGATTTAACTGGCAAAGGTCAACCTGATACTATAATTTGGACAGCACAGTGTGAATTGGCTTACCAGGAGTTAAAAGAGAAACTTACAAGCAGGCCAGTGTTGCAATTGCCTGACTTGACTAAAGAATTTATTGTGAGAAGTGACGCAAGCAATGTAGGCCTGGGCGCTACATTATTGCAAAGGTCTTCCTCACAAGATAGGGAATTGAACCCAGTCGCTTATGCTAGCCGCAAATTGAACAAGGGAGAAAAAAATTACTTAACCAGTGAAAAAGAATGTCTCGCTTTAATATGGGCTATAAAGAAATTCCAGATTTATTTATATGGCCGGACATTTGTGGTCCAAACGGATCATTTTCCCCTCGTGTTCTTGTCACAGGCTAAGCATGAAAATTCTAGATTATTGAGATGGTCTCTCTTGTTGCAACCATACTAATTTTTAATAGAATACATTCCCAGCCCGTTGAACGTTGGCGCAGACTTTCTGAGCAGACATCCTTATGATGAAGATCAGAAAAACGAGTAAGACTTCATGGAGCTAAGTTATCTCGCATATTATAACCTGCAAATGAATGCATGTTTTAGGATGGGACGTGTGTAGCAAAATATGCGAGAATAAATGCTCAATTCAGTACGATTTAGGCATAAAACGATAATAAATACATTAGCCCGCATGTGTCTGACGGTTGGCATCTTCGAAGCCAGCACCACTGCTTTTTGCACAGTGCTAAGCCTAGAGAAAGATTTCACGGAAAAAGTCTGACACGCTTTAGTTTCGTTTTCGAGAGACACTACTAATATTTAACTTTGCCCAATCTGCTGTATACACTTTGTAGTCTAGCCTTACAATTAACTATTGGCGGAAGAGTGCCGCAATATAGCTATCTGAAGTAACACTTTCTGTCAACTTTGTAGCAAAATTAGTAGGAATCCTTACATTTTTTGGTAGTATTACACGATACAATGCTAACTAGTAACGCAAATTCTTAAACCCGCCCCGTCTAACCCCGCTTTGATGACACAGTCTGCAACGCATATATTCACACTGCGAAAAAGCCAGCCAAGGCATAACCACGCAGACAGTTTTATTTCCTCCTCGTGGTAGCATTTCTGATGTAACTAAAACAAGTAGTTATTCGAAAAAATACATGTTCGCAAGATGAAGGAGAGGAAAGATGGCGGACTTGTGTAAAATTTTATTTGACGATGGACGATGAAATAAATTGGAAATTTTAAACCATTATGAAGTTCCCCATAAGAATTATATGGTAGTATGACGTGGAGTTGGCTGAGTAAGAATGTACTTTGAAATATATGATATTCCCAGTATTAGAGAAGTTATTGAAGAAATACTAATATCTAAGAACACACGACCAGACACACTGGCATTCCTGCTCATGTTTTTTTGGCAACGTTAGGGGGACGCGAGCTGGAAAAAGAGGCAGGGAGGTACATTCAAATTCGCTTGGGGTGAACAGAGTATGAATGGGAAAGGGAAACGGTAGGAGAAATGTAATCCTAAACGTAATATCTTTTGTATTTTGCATGACTAGAGCAGACTAGCCAATCGACCACCAGTTATTCAAAATTATTTTGGGTTTTTCATTCAAACTGCATTTGAATTCAAGTAGTAGAACGTTACGATTGGCTAGTTCTGGTAGATATTAGTAAAGGCGTTGATTATTCATTGCCAGTTGAACTAAAATTTGTATACAGATACGCTGAAAAACAGCTGTGTTAATTTTAAACTTAAATAAAGAATAAATTCACAGTCTGTGCAGTTCGGAGGAAGCTGAGGCCATTTCTTCACAAAATCAGCGTCATTTGTTTATATATTTCTTGATTGTGGTAAGGATATTTTATGAAATTTAATATGTTTGGTCCAACTACAAAGTTAGATACTGCTATTGGAGAAAAAGTGAAGGACATGTCGGAAGCAGACATTGTTGAGTCCACACATTAAACGGTATCTGACTGATGTATGTTGTTATAATTATGTTGACATATTATTGTGTTAAAATAGTTTAGCAAGCCTCTGTGTTCAATGAACACTGTTTAACATGCCTGAAGCAAATATAAGTGTAAAGAAAAAAAGAGAAGATCATATCACAGGAAATGTGGTTACTCCACATTATTGTATGGAGGAAAAATATGTGAACGTACAGTGGCGTATCTACTATAAGGACTTGAGGTATGGTCACAACCAGGTGGGAGTCCTGTACAATTCGGGGCGAGTGCATTTGTAAGGCACGCGAGGCTGACCCCATACCCACGTAGGGAATTAAGTGTTAGAATAAATGATCAGAGATAAAAGGCCAGGGTGTCCTTTTGTTGCAGAGGGTCTATGTTCCTGTTGCCGGCTGGTGACAGGAAACCTGCTGAGTGCTTATAAACGCCAACCAGTCTCCAACCAGACTTATATGCTGTTGAATATCCAGTAGGAGTTTTGGCGAGTGTTGTACTTGAAATTTCTGCAACTACCCATCGTATTCTCTTACAACAAGGACTCCCAGGTGAAGAGTAAAACCTCTGGGGCATCTCTGACATTTTCTTGTGTTTCAAAATATTACACAGGAATTTTATGGGGGTATGAGGAACTACAGCCCTCATATACAGTGACTCTCCCGGTAGATAACTAAAGTGAACTCTGTAATATTTCATCCAGGAAGGACATTTATAAATTAGATAACTAAAGTGAACTAGTTTAATATTCCATACATGAAGAACATTTATAAATACATAATAACTTTTAGTTATTGGGCAGATTGTCCCAACAGTTTTAATTGTTCCTTTTCTGTAAACTATCTTGTTCTTATTTTCAAAGACCTGTCCACAAGCTATGAATGGACAGGCAAAATACATTGTAAATATTTGTTCAAAGAAAAACTTAACTGCTAGTTATTAACTTCTTTAATAGAAACTTAAAGTGTTTGATTGTTGTGTACCATCATTCATTTCTCCCCTAGACACTAGGTACACCATACACTAGAGCCAGAAGATTGACCGTGTGAGACCTAGGGAGGTAGCGTTAGGTTCTCTGTACATAATTCATCATCATCATCTATAGAGTCAGAGACCTACATGTGCTTGACCTCACACGGTTATAGCAGACACCTTTTCATTCTTTTTAGAATACCATCATAACCTCCCCAGCAAAATCAACTTTGCTACAACATTCTTTTTAAGGAGTCCTTGGCCTTGAGTGGACAATCTAAGAGGTCCTTGGTCTTCAGTGGACAATCTAAGGGTTCATGGCCTTCAGTGGACAACCTAAGGGATCCATGGCCTTCAGTGGACAACCTAAGGGGTCCATGGCCTTCAGTGGACAATCTAAGGGGTCCTTGGTCTTGAGTGGACAATCTAAGGGGTCCTTGGTCTTCAGTGGACAATCTAAGAGGTCCGTGGCCTTCAGTGTACAATCTAAGGGGTCCTTGGTCTTGAGTGGACAATCTAAGGGGTCCTTGGTCTTCAGTGGACAATCTAAGGGGTCCGTGGCCTTCAGTGGACAATCTAAGGGGTCCTTGGTCTTCAGCTGGACAATCTAAGGGGTCCTTGGTCTTCAGTGGACAATCTAAGAGGTCCGTGGCCTTCAGTGGACAATCTAAGGGGTCCTTGGTCTTGAGTGGACAATCTAAAGGGTCCTTGGTCTTCAGTGGACAATCTAAGAGGTCCGTGGCCTTCAGCTGGATAATCAAAAAGGGGTCTGTTGCGTGATAATGACTGTTTGATGTGCCTACACATTTGCGTAACCATTTTGTCACTGTGGCGTCCACAATAAATAATGAAGAAAAAACGTCAACGGCTGTTTCAAGACTCATTGACTTTATACGTCGTGAGTTTACTGACGTCCTATGTGGATTGCCCTGTTATTGTTGCATGAACATTGTTTTGACTGAACACATCTACACACTACACAAAACCAGACATGCGGATGCCATCCATCATCATATGGCATCACGCATCATTTGGTGGCCATAAGCTGGTTTGATTCTGGTACTAGCAAACACGGGGTCCCTTACCCACTTCATTTTCAACAAGAATTCATCAGCATCCTTCAAGAAATTAACATTCTTCAATACAGTCAACATCTTCAAAATTTTCAAAGTACTCGGCGTTGCCCGGTAAAAGTCAAAATTTCAATTTTTTGACGGAAACAAGAATTTGACAGTACCCGGCGTTGTTACATGTTGCCGGATAACTCGGACTGCTGTTATCTTTTACGCAAGTCAAGCAAGTTGCTGCTGTCAAGGTTCCAGTGCTGTCGTTTTTTGAGAAGGTCAAGTGCCGGTTGAAACGGGTTGTTTTCTGAAGAAGGCCAAGTACCGATTTCCATCAACTTACTTTTGGATTAGAAGGTCAAGTGCCGAAACAACTCAACACACAGTATTTCAGAAGCTCTTGTACCATCGTGTTAGCAGTGGAAGCAGTTCAGATGTGCCATCATCGTTGGAGCTTCGCTCTTTAGGACGTTGATTGACGTCCGTTTTTCTGCTGTTCTACGATTGGAAGCCTTTAAGTTAAGTGGCCTGTTTGTATGTAAACTGTGCCCTTATACTTCTGCTGAGTCTTCTGTGTATCATCTCATTCTATATGTTATATGTCTATATGTTATTTGTATATTTATATGTTTATATTTCAGCGGGTTCTCGGTTGGGTGGTGTCTCCGTTAGATTATGCCACGTCATAGAGGTCGTCTATTGTGAGCGTTTTCTGTAAGGTTTGCAAATTTCCAATACTGGAATTTGCTAAGCGACTTCTGTTGCTATTTATGTTAGCTGTGATGACATGTTTTAATATTGTTTTCGTTATTATTTCACATTCTTTAGTTTTGTTGTGATTTGTTTGTATTTGTTAGCCTACTCTTGTCTATAATTTAGTTTCATACAACATTTTTGTTTATACACTGTGGTGTCATGTATTTTGTTTAATTCTATCGCAGATATCGTCACATTTTTTGTGATATTTCATTAATTTCTGCTTTATTTTTAGTTGATTTCTGCGAAAGTTTTTGTATTGTTGCTGATCTTTGTTATTGTTTACATTGTTATTGTTTACATTGTTTGTATTGTTTACTGTTGCGTGATAAATTCTCGCAACATCGTTTTATTTCAATATCTGTTTTATAACGCAAGGGCAACAACTGCTTGAAATTTATAGTCACTTTTCTCGGTAAGCATTTGTCTTCTCGCGTTGGTATCGAATGCAGTTAACTTTTGAGCTGTGGTCATTTTTGCGCTGGACTGCGCATGACTTGTCTTGCTTCTTTGTCGATCGGTTTCCGCCCACCACTAGGGGGGAGTGAGCGATTTGGAATGGCGAAAGAGATGCCTCGTTGAAGAGGGGATCTCCGCTATTTTTGTTCTGTCAGGGATGTGTAGTCCTCTTATGGATATTTCGTTTATTCGGGATAATACCTCTAGTGTATTTGCACATGCCGGGAGGCGTGATATTTCTGTATTTCTTGAAAGCAAGGTAAATTAACATTTTCATTAACTCTATCGATTTTTGGTCGTGAACGATTTCTGGTTCATAGCCTGTCTGCGAAAGTCGTCGTCACGAGATGTTCTTTCCCAGCTCACATGTCGCTGCATTGTACTGCATCGGTTGATGCATGTACCAAGGACCATTACTTGCTACTTTGTTAAATGAACTAGGTTTAGAAAACCTTTATTATCTAGAGGATATTTTTGAGGACATTATTTATACTTCGGCAGACGTGTCTGTCTTGCTGAAGTCAAACTAAGGAGAGTGAACTGATCTCATACATCTGGTTATCTCCTGGCTGTTATAGAAAAGGATGGAGTTTTCCACCTGACTACATTTACAGCACTATGAAATATAACATGCATCTGACTCATCATTGTAATGCTGTCTACCGTTTATTGCTGTATTGAATGTTGCTGTGATAATGACTGTTTGATGTGCCTACACATTTGCGTAACCATTTTGTCACTGTGGCGTCCACAATAAATAATGAAGAAAAACGTCAACGGCTGTTTCAAGACTCATTGACTTTATACGTCGTGAGTTTACTGACGTCCTATGTGGATTGCCCTGTTATTGTTGCATGAACATTGTTTTGACTGAACACATCTACACACTACACAAAACCAGACATGCGGATGCCATCCATCATCATATGGCATCACGCATCAGGGTCCATGGCTGAAGAAAGTTTTTTATCTTGTTAGCCTATTATTAATCCAGCAGCACTTGGGCTCTTGCCCTTCGGCCCAATGCCATGTAGCGCTATCAGCATGTTTTCCCAAGTTGTTTTGTTGTCATTAGGATCAGGACCAACCATATGTCTGTAAACCTCTTAAATTATCTTAAATGGCTGCTTGTATAAAGTAGGATTGAAGTGGTATCTGATCACTGATGACAAGAATCAGACTTGTGCCACTGGGACAGGAGATAATAAAAATAAGAAGATGTTGGAGATGGATAAGACACACATTGAGGCAATGTGACAGCATTACAAGGTAGATCTTGTCCTGGAATCCCCAAGGTAAGTGAGGTAAAGTGGAGACCATCCATGGAGAAGAGAACTAGAGAGAAACATAAAGAGGATGAAGAAGACATAGAAAGACTTTCAGCAGATGGCACGTGACAGGAAGTCCTGTGCTTCTTGGGTAGTTTGAGGATGATGATGAAATCTTGTCACACAATGGTCAAGTGAAGCACCCATTATGAAAATTAATCATTATACTGACAAGTTAATTGTGGCAGTACATAACAGTCAATTATTGCAGTACTTGTTATTTATAATGAAAGTCGCTAATCACAACATTTCTGTGAAGTCCAGATGGTCCACAGTAATATATCTTATGTAGCGCTTTGTAACCTTTTAGACTTAGTCCCGCACGTCTTTACAGTATCTTAAGTAGCCTCACACTCATTTACAGCATCTCAGGTAGCCTCACACCCCTTTACAGTATCTTAAGAAGCCTCACACCCCTTTACAGTATCTTAAGAAGCCTCACACCCCTTTACAGTATCTTAAGAAACCTCACGCCCCTTTTCAGAATCTTAAGTAGCCCCACACCCCTTTACAGTATGTTAAGAAGCCTCACACCCCTTTATCTTCTAGCTTGCAAAACATGTCAGAAGCACAGCACAAAGACAGGTATAAAAGTACCTGTTTACACAAAATGAACATTTATTTTAATTATATATTCACTGTATGTAATGAGCCCTGAAAATGGGTTATTAGATTTAGAGGTACAAACCATTAAAAATGCTTGTTGGAGGTCATTTCCAGTGCTTGTTCATACAGCTGTAGACATAATGAACACAATTTTCACCAACATTATAAACTTTATGAAGATGGTTTATATCTCAAAAAGTAACGCCTCGTAATTTTTAATTTCATTCAGTAGGCAAGAAAACAGATAAAATTTACATTGAAATGTAGCCCCAAGTCTGAACTTCAAAAATTTATTTCTCAATGTAGTCTCCGTTATTTGTTACACTTTTTGTCCATCTTCTCACAAGGGCATGTATCCCCGCACGGTAAAAATGTGTGTCCTTTTTCCTAAACCACTGGCGTACGGCGCGTTTAAGGGTCTCGGTGTCCTCAAAGTGATGTCCGCGAAGATCTTCTTTCAGTGGTCCAAACAGATGGAAGTCAGAAGGTGCAAGATCGGGACTGTAAGGGGGATGTGGTAATAATGTCCAGCCAAATTCTGCAATCGCATCAATGGTGCGTTTAGCGGTGTGTGGCGTGGCATTATCGTGCAACAGTAGTGCAGTTCTCTGATCTTTTAATGGGTAAAGTCGCCGAAGACGACCTCTAAGCTTCTCAAAGTTTCAATGTAATGGTCTGCATTCACCGTCTTTCCCTGTTCCAAGAAGGCGAGAAGAATCCCACCCTTCTCATCATAAAACACGAATTATGCCATCAACTCGATGAATGTTGTGTGGAGTCACCGCGGTAGACGGACGGCCTGTCCGCTTTGCGTCAGCCATTGAGGATTGACCTGCTTCAGCTTCATCACAACGATGTACCCAACATCGGACAGTGCTAACATCCACTGTTGAATCTCCATAAACATTCTTCAAACGTTTGTGGATGCGAATTGGGGTCTCGCCTTCAGCATTGAGGAATTCTTTGACATAACGTTGTTTTAACCGAACGTCTTTGGCAGCCATTTTTAAACTGTTACAGTGGTGCCACCTGTTACTGAAACAGGTTGGTAATGCTATACAGTGCAGAAGAGTGTTTGAGGAATCCTGCTAAATTTACAAATTGCACACCGATGCAGTATTTACATACATAAAAAATAGGAGGCATTACTTTTTGACCTTCCCTCGTATACACACACACACACATATATATATACATACACACACACATACCATACATATATACATATATATATATATATATATATATATATATATATATATATATATATATATATATATATATATATATATATATATATATATATATATATATATATATATATATATATATATATATATATTATTCACTGAATTAACATTGTCAGTGTTATATTTGGCACAAAATTCATTCTCTGTATTTATATTGATATGCCCTCCAAGCTATCTGGCATGTTATGTTTCACACCCACATTTAAGAAGCACTGCTGTACAGTTAATGGTTGTGGCTTTATACTTTGTTGCTGTTCATTTTTTTTTTAAATTTTGAATTTGTGTATGACCAAAGTTTGTATCATTTATAAGTTTTTGTTAATTGTGAACATTTATATTAACTAAATTATGTCAGTGGTTTGGTGTATACTAATAAACTGTATTACTTATGTTGCCACGTGTTTTGAGAATTGATAGCTGCAGTGGACTTGTATGGGATGTTTTAGTTTTATGTCATTCGTGTCTTTTCATGTGTTCCTAGGTCTCCCTCTCTTACCTTAGGGATTACAGAACAAGGACTGCCTGGTAATGATGTCAAAAGATGTCATCTCGGTGTGTGTCCTATCCATCTCCAGTGTCATCTTATCTCTTGTTCCACTGGCACTTGTCTGGTTTTTATCAGTTCCACATTAGTAATCTTATACCACTTCAATCCTTCTATTGTATGCAAGTACCAATTTATGACAGTCTGTAGCTTTTTGGTTGTTTTTGTTATTTAATGTTTCAGAGCCATACAATAGGACTGACTTGACATTTGAATTTGAAGATTTTGATTTTTGGGTCCGACTTGATTTCTTTTGATCTCCGTATGTGTATGTTGTTTACTCATCACATTTTAGTTAACAAACACTGTACCAGTATGTCTACAAAATTTGTGCGGGACAAGATAGATGTAGGGGGGAGGGGCAGAATGAGAGTGCTTAATGGAGGGACGTCCTCATTTGTCTTTAGACTTCCACATTAATGACTCGAATAAAGGCCGTAGTCAGCTCAAGGCTAATGACATCTCCAAACAGTTTTTGGGGACTGAAGTAGGTTGTTGCCATATGCTACTCCATTGTTGTATGTTGGGCAGGACTTCAGAAGTTGTTCGGCTGTCATTGGGCTGGTGCCACAGATCTGTTGCACATATTCTGTTCCCCTTGGTATAGATGGTATCTCTATCTGTTTTGTCCAGTGCATGGGCCGAAAAATAGTGACATAGTCTCGCCTAGATAGCTGATGATATGCATCATATGGGGAAGGAAAATGGATGCAATAGCCAGGTAGCACTGGAAATTGCATCCTTGCAGCATGTAGAATCCTACATATATCTTGGCAGCAGTGGAGACAAGACGAAGAGTTGGAGGAACACATAATTATATCAAAAGGCCAGTGCACTTAAAGCAGTGGGCAGGATATGTGGAAGATATTCCCAATATGCCTCAATGAGAATGTAACAGGATACTTTACCTAATTTCTGTTACTCGCGTTACTTAACCATGTTGTTTTTGAAGTGTGTTTTTTTTTTGTTTAACGTTTTTACACGATGGAGTAGCCAACCCTTCCATAATCAACTCCTATGACATACACGATAGGATGCAGTGTTCTTTTCTTTGCTGCCCTCTCAAGCCCTGGTGATTCACATTGAGGAAGCCTGCTGATAGCCTACTGAAGGGCAGAATGTTAGACGGGTCTGCGCGCCCAATTCTTAACCCTTCGAAAATAAAGTTCGTTCGTTCGTTCACTTGGCAGTCATTGTTTTGGAACATACAGGGTTAGAGAGGTAGATGGACACTGAAAAAGACATAGAGAAAGGGAACTGCTCTCTCTCAGGCATGACTTAAAAGGTGACTTAATATGGTTGTGCATAAATCTGACTACTGCAACAACTGGAGATGAATTACTCTCCTCTTAGTTCCCAGTAAAATACTAGGCAGGATAATCATCCAGAAAATTTCAAAAGCAGTTGACCATAAACTGAGGAAAGAACAAGAGGGTTTTAGAAAGAACAGAAGATGTGCAGATCATATATTCACCCACAGGAACATTATAGAGCAGTGCTCAGAATAGCAGAGAAAGGTAATTAACTTTGTTGATTTTGAAAAGGCTTTTGACAGCATACACAGGGACAGCCTATGAAAAATACTGAGGGCTTATGGAATTCCCAGCTACATTGTTTCCATTATAAAAAGCTTCTATTCTAACTACATGCAGTGTTGGATTGAGAAACCTAACTTATTAACAACATTATTTTTGACAGGCATAGATTATATGATGCACCAGGCAACAGAGGACAGTCCAAGAGGAATTAGAAGGACAACGTTTTCTACACTGGAAGACCTGGAATATGCATCAACACATCCAAGAAAAAACCGATTGACTGAATAAGTATAGCCAATAACAGAATGAATAAAGTGAGAACACAATTTGACTAAGGAGTAACCAGGAGGCCATGTACACCATCATAGCTGGCAGACGATGGAGTTTGGTTAACCAGGTCCTCAGAAGGAACCCTGATGCCATTATTAGAATTAACGTCATCGCACTCTGAGCAAACCCATAGGTGTTCATTCTCCCTCAGCGAATGTCGAAGGGTATAAATGTTAATTGTTCCTGTTGAGCACTGGTTGTATATACGTTAGATGTGTCCTCTCATAAGTCCATGACCATGACAGTAGATCCACATCAGTTCTTGATGAATTGATGCTTCTTTGGAGGTTTTCCATTCATGTTGGAGCCATCCATTTTGGACCCTTTGAAGCCTGGATTGTGAGCCAGATACAATAATTGCCTTTGTTAATAAAGTCTCAGACAGCCATCTCAAGGCAGCAGTAACTGCCTCTACCTCCATTCTCATGCTGGAGGTTGTTATCATGTAAGCACCACTATGTTCAGCATTCCACTATGTTCAGCATTGGTTCTGCCCTTTACTCTAGCAGAGAAGCCTCACCCTGATTTATGTAGTGCAATATTATCATCTGATATTTTGTCCTTTAAAAGTCTTTCAGAAAGTCCAAAAACATGACAACTTTGATTCAGAATTCGTATAAGCTCAGGAAGTTTGCCTAATAGATGGTAAATGCTTAGATGACCCAGCCGTAGACCATTCTTAATTAGCCATTGTGTCTGATTTGTATGCATTTAATTTTGGAGAAGGGCTTTAAAAATATCAATAACAAAAGCAGTGTTAACAAGAAAATCACGAATATTTAGACTAATTAACTTTACCAAGTCTTCTTCTTTGATCCTTAGCCGCCGACCGTCAAAGCAGTCAGTGGTCATCACACCTAGTGGCGTCTTGAAGGGCAACAACAAATTGATTCCACTTTGCTCGGTCGGCGGCCATCCTTCGTACAGTGCCCCTACTCTGGTTCATTCTTTGCATCTCAGCTTCCACAGTCCTCCGCCAGGTTGTTTTTTGACGGCCTCTCTTTCGTTTTCCTTCAGGGGTCAAAAGCATAGCTGTTCTTGTGATGGCATCGGGATCTCTTCTGAGGACATGGCCAACCCAGCTCCAGCGTCTGCCAGCTATGATGGTGTGCATGTCCTCTTGCTTGCTCCGAGTAAGCAGATCTTCGTTGGTGATGGTATTCGACCAAAAGATTCGGTGAATTTTTCTTATGCATGTTGTGTGAAAAGCGGACAATTTCGACATTTCCTTCTCTGTAACTCTACAGCATTCCACACCATAGAAAAGCACAGAAAGCACACAGCTCTGATATAATCTTAATTGTGTGCTTGTGCTGTATTGAAAGGACTTCCAGGTATTGTTTAGGCTAAAAAATTATGTTCTTGCCTTATTCATTCTGATGTTGATGTCTTTGCCTGCACCGCCGTCTGGTATTACTATGCATCCTAGGTATGTGAAGGTGTCTGTCTGTACCAGTTGCTGATTCCTTACTGATATGGGCTCAGGGTTGCTCACATTGAGCGTCATGACCTCTGATTTCTTTAAATTGATGTTCAATCCCACCTGCTGACTAAACTTATTAATGTGGTGAAGTGGGATGTTATAAATATGTATAGGGGACTTAGTGTACTGACTGAGATCAGCTGTGAAGGTACATATATCTAATAAGAGTAGTGTATGATATATAACCTTACTTGCTGCCACATATGTATACCTCAGTCAGAATTATTCTGGAATAGTGTGATGACTACGTTGTATGTCTAGGGTATGTGTATGATGAAGTGTAAGTCATAACAACAACAGACAGATAAACAATTTAATTTATTCCACCACACTTGACAACACTGTGACACTCACATACATATAACACTCTAAAGGATATCTTAAAGGAGTCACTGATAACTTTTCAAATAACAATATGTATTCATTGCTGTTATGAATGAATATGTGTCCTGATTCAAATACAAAGGGAACCAGGAATCACAATCAATTTTACTTACAAGTTATATGTACAGAATTTATCAATATGAATATTGTAATGACATATATTATTAAAAGTATCCTATGTGTGTCAGTTGTGTAGTAGTAATATGAGGTAATACTGGTTTTGTTTTGTTCAAGCTCTGTTGGTATTTGTCATCATGACTTCAATAGTTTGTCTTTATTGGACCTAGTATTGGAGATGTTCTCAGTTCCTGATATTAAAACAATTTAATTCCCCTCTTAATGTTATTTTTACAAGGTCATTTTAAGATGGGGGTACATAATTTTGAGCTCAGCTGGCCACATCAGCTTATCTTGCGTGATGGCGGCAGGAAAAGACTCCTCTGCTCGATTCTCCCCTGGGCTCTGGAGACACCTCACTGATAGCTAAATGGACCAAGGAGTATGCTGTCCGACTCTGGATTCAGCAAAGCTCTGACCAGGTGCTGCTCAATACCATCAAGACCACGGTCCCTGAAAACAAGAAGGATGTACCTTCTACTTCATAACTAATTTATACTCTCTTTTTACACTGAGCACAATACATCACAAACATTGAGTTCAGAGCGTTAGGCCAACTGTCAGCTTCATCTGAAATACTTTATACCAGTATTAACCTCCTTAATGGTTACTACGCCTCTGCACTTCCAGCATTATTTCTGTCTAATCAATAATCTAGGTGTCAGTGTACTGTTTGGCCATTCCATGCAGTTTTACTTTCCTCCGACACCTTCTGTTCAGGCTGGAGCATTATAGGCTTTACATCATGTTTGCTACTGAACTACACATATATACAGGCATAAATTAACAATTCACATTCAATTTTCATTAAAAGATACTGAATGTTTCAAGCTTACCACAATTCATGGAAACAAACACAGATACGTTGATTAGCAATGAATTCTGGCACAAATACTGGCACAAATTCCCATCTGCTTATGTTCCAGGCTTTTATTTAGCAAAAATATGAGCTGGCTTCAACGCACTGTTGCTTTATCAAGCTTATTTGACTAGTGGTCTCGAACTAACGCTCCTAAGTGAGTATATCAGCGAGTCTGGCCAATGGAGCCACGTTTCGACAAGTGTTTGAAAAAATTTTACCTTCCTACGTCTCCCCTAACAACCAAAGATAGTATTTATAGTCCGACCAATCGTGTTTAGTCTTATATTTGTTGCGCTCCAATCAATTTGGAGTTTACATGGTAGGCTATTTCCGTACGCAAGGTTTTTTCAAACACGTTATAAAAAAAATTTTATGAGCAGAAATGATTTCATGCTGTCAGGCATCCCCACTATTTTATTTTGGTTATAACTTGTTAATTCCTAGACTATTTGCGTAACGTTTTACATATTCTTTGTCAGCAAGCCCTAAGGAACCCAAATATACAAATTTAAAAGAGCTAAGTGGCTGCGTTCAAAATATGCAATTTCTAGGATAGTCGTGTAGTTTTTTTTTTTTTTTTTTATGTGAGAACCGCCACCTGTCCTGCTGTACTGTCAGACTAATGTCAGGATTTCGGACATAAAACAGTAGAATGTCAGGTTTCCCCAATAAGCGTTTTTCAGGTTTTAAAAACCTAACTTTGGGAAGGTTAGTGTTTTTATCACTGTCCGTCCGAAAAAGTTAGTGCATGTGGCCTTACACGCGTGATAGTAGTAATTGTGTATCGCGCGACGCGTGTTTTGTGTTGCACGTGTTCGGCTTTATGCCTCTCCCTTCTCTCTATCCTTTAGTCCATCTGTCTTTAGTTACGCCGTGTATAAAATGGAATGAATGAAATATTAAAATTAGGTCATTGTTCAGCTTGGTATCTCAATGTTTTTGCAAGAAATACAGCACACGTTTCATTGAAGAACGCGGGTAATAATACAGTAGGCTTTTACTATCAACGTGAAAGCGTTACAATTTGCCGACGAAGTAGAAAACAAGGGGGATTTCGAGTACTGTCATTGTGACAGCACTGTTCTTTACCATTCTTCTTCCTTTATTTATTATATGTATTTATTAGGCTTTATATTTACTTGATAATTTATATATGTGGATTAGAATATTCCACGACATCTCCCCTCTTAAAACAGACATTATATGTCAGTCCTTTATTCTATATACACATAGAGAAATTTATTATTAGTTCTGGGGTTTACGTTGATTCTCATCACACGGATGGCGGCTTAAAAAATCCGCTCCCAAATTTGTTTTTCCAGATATATACTCAATGCTAAAATTATAGGGAGCCAAAAGCAAGGACCATCGGAGTAACCTAGAGTTCTCATGCCTAGCCTGGGCTAGAAACGATAAAGGTTTGTGGTCCGTTTGCAACTTAAAGGCCTTCCCATACAGATAAATATTGAATTTCTTTATTGCCCATATTACTGCAAGACATTCTTTTTCGCTAGTTGAGTAGTTGATTTCAGCTTTATTCAACTTTCTGCTAGCATATGCCACTGGGCTTAATTCCCCATCCAATGCATCTGATTTCTGTAGTAGAGTTGCACCTAACCCAATATTACTTGCATCCGTCCTTACTATGAATTCTTGACTTAAGTCAGGTAATTTCAAAATGGGTTTACTTGTGAGCTTTTCCTTCAATTCTTGGTAAGTCATTTCACATTGTGGTGTCCATGTAATGCGATCTGGATGTCCTTTACGTGTCAAATCAGTTAACGGTGCACATATGGAATTAAAGTTTTTGATATACTTCTGGTAGAAACCACATAATGAGACAAAGGATCTCACGTCCTTCTTGGTTTGTGGTCTCGGGGCTTTCTGTAGTTTCTCTAAATTCTTTGGGTCAGGGGTCATGTTTCCCTGATAAACTGTGTGTGTCCCAAAAATTCCAATTCTTTACATCCAACGCAACATTTGGTTGGTCGGGCTGTTAAATTTGCCTCCCTAAGTCGATTAAACAGCATGTTCAGAGAGTCAATGTGTTCCTCAAATGTTTCTGTTGCTATCAGGATATCATCCATGAAATTTGTTATACATGGATTATTCAGAGGGTCCAATAATTTTCTCATCATTCTAGAGAAGACACTAGGCGCATTCTTCAATCCAAATGGCAATCTATTAAACTCATAGTGTCCTTCTGAGGTACTAAAAGCTAGGTATGGTCTAACCTCAGGCTTTACTGGAATCTGATAATATCCTTTACTCAGATCCACTTTGGAGAAATATTTAGCTTTATTTAGTCTGGCAAACAGCTGATTTGTATCCGGCAATGGATCCACCTGTCCTTCTGTAATAGCATTCAGTCTCCTGTAATCTATACAGAGTCTATGTTCTCCAGAGGGTTTCCTTAAGAGTACAACACCGGAACTATACGAAGATTCACTGTGCGAAATAATTCCCTCCTTCAATAGATAGTCTATCTCTTCCTTCAAAGCTTTCTCCTTAGCAAACGGAATCGAATATGGTTTCATACAGACAGGTGTGGGGTCTATCAGTTTCATATCATATTCCAATAGGTTTGTATGCCCTGGTCGGTCTGTTAACACCTCTGCATGATTATTTAGAACCTGTTGCACTCTCTCTTTCTGAGTTTTCGTTAAATGTGTACTGATTTTCACCTGTGCTGCTGTCTCACAGGGGTGTAATGGATATTCAAATGATGAAAGTGGTTCCTTTTTCATCTCCATGGCGATGGACAAGGTCAACAAGTGTGTCTCCTCCTGATGTTCTCTTTCCAAATATTTCTTCAGGAGGTTCACATGATAGATTTTTTCTTTCCCCTTCTTATCTATCTTATAATTTGTTCTAGATACCTTCTCTAAAACTGTATATGGACCCTGCCATCCAATTTGTAACTTATTCTGACTCCCGGGCAAAAGAAGCAGTACTTTCTCTCCCACAGCCAAATTTCTGTCTTTCGCCTTCCTGTTATAATAGGCAGCATGTTTCTTCCTGGCTTGTTTCAAATTTTCAGTGGCAAGTTTCCAGCCAGTTTTTAAACGAGTGGTCAGCTCATTCACATATTGGTATGAAGATGTAATGTTTTCCTCTGCCTTTTCATCAGTCCACGTTCTTAACAAAGCTTCGAGTGGACCTTTTATTGGCCTTCCAAACAATAATGTTGCCGGGGCCATACCGGTTGAACTATGGGGTACCTCCCGATAAGCAAAGAGGGCGGCGTGCAGGTACTGGTCCCATGTATCTGGTTTTTCGTGTGCCAACTTTCTCAGGATCGACATCAATGTGCCGTTAAATCTTTCCACTTGGCCGTTCCCTTGGGGATGATACACACTACAATGGAAGTGTTTGGCCTGGAATATCCTGAAAACTTCTTCAGTTAGTTTCCCCTTGAACTGAGAGCCATTATCAGTCAAGATTTGATTGGGAAAGCCTAACCTTGTGAAAATTGTGAGCAATGCCTCTGCCACATGTTTAGAATCAATCGATGACAGGGCTACAGCCTCTCCCCACATAGAACAAGTGTCCACCAGAGTCAGAATGTAGCTGTTCCTTCTCTTGGTTCGGGTGAGAGGTCCCACAAGATCCACGGCAACTCTCTCAAAGGGTGTTCCCACTATGGGCATTTCCCCCAGAGTTGCTGGTGCAGTCCAATGTTTAGGTGCTACTCGTTGGCACTCTGGACAGGATTTTACATATCGTTTGATATCTTCAGTTATTCCTGGCCAGAAATAGTGACAAGCTATTCGCTGTCCTGTTGCGCTGATTCCCATATGACCACTGAAGGGAATCGCATGCCCTAGTTCCAACACTTTAGTCCTATATGAAGTGGGAAGGACCAGCTGTCCGTGACCATTGGATTCAGATCCAGCCTTCCTATATATCAGTTTGTTCTTCATATAAAACTCTCCCTTGCCTGGAGGTGTATGAGATTTGGGCAACTTCTTGAAACATGGCTTGAGTGTTTTGTCCTCAGCCTGTGCCTTCCTCATCTCATCTGGGTGAGTATTTATGGGATTATCCTCCTCCTTTTTTGACTGTGATCTGGTCTGCACTGTTGCCAATATCACAGGTCTCTTGGGATTCCCCAAGAAGACATATCTACACCCCAATATTAGAGGGTAGATTGGCTCATTTATCACTGCTGCTTTTATGATTCCTTCCACATATCGCGTTTTCACTTTTATTCGGGCGACGGGAAGTGTCATGGTAGCTACATCCTTGGTTGCAGTTTGAATCTCCACTGTTTCTGTGGTGTATTGATCGGCCTGCACCAGGTGAGAACTCACAACGGAATCGTAATCTAAACCGGTATCATATAAACATCTTATAGTGACACCATTACAGATGACATCTTCACACACTGGGGGGTGGTATGGTTCCTGTAGTTCTTCAGGTTTGACCTTCTTTTCCTTTTTCCCCGATGTCATAGCAGCACAATGAGGAGGTTTCCTTCTACAATGGTCAGTGTCATGATTGTTCATCTTACAATTTTTTACACCACCTTTTTCCTTGGTTGAAAGATTTTCTTTCATCATATTTCCTTTCATCGAATTGTGGGAATTTATTTTTATTTTCATACCGTGGCCTATCAAATTGGTGCTTACCTTTATTTTGATCCTTAGGATCAAATTTATTAAAGTTCTGTGGTGCCCTAAAGTTATCCCCTTGTTTCTTTTTATTACCTGTTACCTCTGCTTGAGCTGCTTGATACCTTTCAGCAACATTTAGCAACTCACCCAGCCTCTCTGCACCTTGTTCCATGAGAAACTTTCTCAGGTCTGGAGCCATGGACTCTCTTAATTGCTCTATAAGGACCATTTCCTTAAGATCTTGGGTTTTCCCCAGAGAAGTCCATTTCTCCAAGTATGTCTCTATTCGTGCAGAGAACTGGTGATAGGTTTCACCTGACAGTAGTTTAGCATTCCTAAATTTTTTCCTATAGAATTCTGCATTCTTTTCATATCTTAACAAAAGAGCCTGCTTTAGCATGTCATAATTTTCCTGATCACCTCTGCTCATTTTTGCAAAAACTTCATAAGCTGCCCCACGAAGTCCTTGAGATAACTTTAAGCTCCACCTTTCTCTCTCTAACCCATACGTGGTAGCTAATAGTTCATACCTATTTAGGTAGCTCTCTATATCATCGTCTTTCTCAACAAAATGATCTAAATGAAAATTCATAGCTGAGGTTGAGGCTCCTTGGCTAGCAGTGGCATCAGAGGCAAAGGGACTGGCACCATTTTCAGGAGCATGGCCTTGAAACTCAAACTCCCTTAGTCGTAACTCATGTTCCCTTTGTAATCTCTTCTCCTCCTTTTCTGCTTCCCTCTCTTCAGTCAATCTTCTTTCTTCTGCATCTACTTCCCTTCTTTCTGCAGCTAATTTCTTCTTTCTTTCTCTTCCTTTCTGCTGCAGCCAATCTTTTGTCTTCTCTTTCTGCCTCCAATTTCTTAGCCTCAGCCTCAATCTGCAACCTCTTAGTCTCAGCCTCAGCCTCAAATTGTAACTTCTTAATTTCCCTTTCAGCCTCTAACTTTCTTTCGGCTTCAAACCTTCTTTCTTCGCGTTCAATAAATTTGTCACATTCCGTAGTGACATAGGCAACCATAACTTGCCCATCTAATCCTAACTCTTTTGCAGTCTGAACAGCAGCAGATCGAAACTTGGCCAGGTCCGCCATTGTCTATCAGGTAAATTTATACAATGTCTAACCAACAATTCAATTTCTAAATATATATCTAATGGACAACACAGGCACCGTGAGCTCAACCTTATTTAATTCCACCCAAGGATACCTTTTTAATTCTTATTATTCCCTGAAGTGAATTACCCCCACTATTTTTAATAGGTAAAGATTCAAAATCCCGGACGAGCCCCCAATATATGTGGTGAAGTGGGATGTTATAAATATGTATAGGGGACTTAGTGTACTGACTGAGATCAGCTGTGAAGGTATATATATCTAATAAGAGTAGTGTATGATATATAACCTTACTTGCTGCCACATATGTATACCTCAGTCAGAATTATTCTGGAATAGTGTGATGACTACGTTGTATGTCTAGGGTATGTGTATGATGAAGTGTAAGTCATAACAACAACAGACAGATAAACAATTTAATTTATTCCACCACACTTGACAACACTGTGACACTCACATACATATAACACTCTAAAGGATATCTTAAAGGAGTCACTGATAACTTTTCAAATAACAATATGTATTCATTGCTGTTATGAATGAATATGTGTCCTGATTCAAATACAAAGGGAACCAGGAATCACAATCAATTTTACTTACAAGTTATATGTACAGAATTTATCAATATGAATATTGTAATGACATATATTATTAAAAGTATCCTATGTGTGTCAGTTGTGTAGTAGTAATATGAGGTAATACTGGTTTTGTTTTGTTCAAGCTCTGTTGGTATTTGTCATCATGACTTCAATAGTTTGTCTTTATTGGAACTAGTATTGGAGATGTTCTCAGTTCCTGATATTAAAACAATTTAATTCCCCTCTTAATGTTATTTTTACAAGGTCATTTTAAGATGGGGGTACATAATTTTGAGCTCAGCTGGCCACATCAGCTTATCTTGCGTGATGGCGGCAGGAAAAGACTCCTCTGCTCGATTTCTCCCCTGGGCTCTGGAGACACCTCACTGATAGCTAAATGGACCAAGGAGTATGCTGTCCGACTCTGGATTCAGCAAAGCTCTGACCAGGTGCTGCTCAATACCATCAAGACCACGGTCCCTGAAAACAAGAAGGATGTACCTTCTACTTCATAACTAATTTATACTCTCTTTTTACACTGAGCACAATACATCACAAACATTGAGTTCAGAGCGTTAGGCCAACTGTCAGCTTCATCTGAAATACTTTATACCAGTATTAACCCCCTTAATGGTTACTACGCCTCTGCACTTCCAGCATTATTTCTGTCTAATCAATAATCTAGGTGTCAGTGTACTGTTTGGCCATTCCATGCAGTTTTACTTTCCTCCGACACCTTCTGTTCAGGCTGGAGCATTATAGGCTTTACATCATGTTTGCTACTGAACTACACATATATACAGGCATAAATTAACAATTCACATTCAATTTTCATTAAAAGATACTGAATGTTTCAAGCTTACCACAATTCATGGAAACAAACACAGATACGTTGATTAGCAATGAATTCTGGCACAAATACTGGCACAAATTCCCATCTGCTTATGTTCCAGGCTTTTATTTAGCAAAAATATGAGCTGGCTTCAACGCACTGTTGCTTTATCAAGCTTATTTGACTAGTGGTCTCGAACTAACGCTCCTAAGTGAGTATATCAGCGAGTCTGGCCAATGGAGCCACGTTTCGACAAGTGTTTGAAAAAATTTTACCTTCCTACGTCTCCCCTAACAACCAAAGATAGTATTTATAGTCCGACCAATCGTGTTTAGTCTTATATTTGTTGCGCTCCAATCAATTTGGAGTTTACATGGTAGGCTATTTCCGTACGCAAGGTTTTTTTCAAACACGTTATAAAAAAATTTTATGAGCAGAAATGATTTCATGCTGTCAGGCATCCCCACTATTTTATTTTGGTTATAACTTGTTAATTCCTAGACTATTTGCGTAACGTTTTACATATTCTTTGTCAGCAAGCCCTAAGGAACCCAAATATACAAATTTAAAAGAGCTAAGTGGCTGCGTTCAAAATATGCAATTTCTAGGATAGTCGTGTAGTTGTTTTTTTTTTATTTTTTATGTGAGAACCGCCACCTGTCCTGCTGTACTGTCAGACTAATGTCAGGATTTCGGACATAAAACAGTAGAATGTCAGGTTTCCCCAATAAGCGTTTTTCAGGTTTTAAAACCTAACTCTGGGAAGGGTAGTGTTTTTATCACTGTCCGTCCGAAAAAGTTAGTGTATGTGGCATTACACGCGTGATAGTAGTAATTGTGTATCGCGCGACGCGTGTTTTGTGTTGCACGTGTTCGGCTTTATGCCTCTCCCTTCTCTCTATCCTTTAGTCCATCTGTCTTTAGTTACGCCGTGTATAAAATGGAATGAATGAAATATTAAAATTAGGTCATTGTTCAGCTTGGTATCTCAATGTTTTTGCAAGAAATACAGCACACGTTTCATTGAAGAACGCGGGTAATAATACAGTAGGCTTATACTATCAACGTGAAAGCGTTACAATTTGCCGACGAAGTAGAAAACAAGGGGGATTTCGAGTACTGTCATTGTGACAGCACTGTTCTTTACCATTCTTCTCCCTTTATTTATTATATGTATTTATTAGGCTTTATATTTACTTGATAATTTATATATGTGGATTAGAATATTCCACGACAATTAAGTCTATCCATTTTTTCTTGGAAGTGTTGATGTGAATGTGGCAGTAGTGCAATGTCATCTGCATATTCCAGATCTTCCAATGTAGAAAATTTAGTCCATCTTATTCCTTTTGGACTGCCCTCTGTTGTCTGGCGCATCACCCAATCTATGACTGTTAAAAATAGAGTGGTTGATAAGGGGCATCCCTGTTGTACTCCTGTCTTCACCTCAAAGGTTAGGTTGCTCTGCCCAACACTACACGTAATGTTGGCATAGAGGCTTTTTATGATTGACACTATGCAGCTTGGAATTCCATAAGCCCTCAGTATTTTCCATAAACTGTCCCTATGTATGCTGTCAAAAGCCTTTTCAAAATCAACGAAATTAATGTACAGCTGTCTTTGCCATTCTGAGCACGGCTCCATAATGTTCCTGAGAGTGAATATATGATCTACACATCTTCTGTTCTTTCTAAATCCTGCTTGTTCTTTCCTCAGTTTGTGGTCTACTGCTTTTGAAATTCTCTGTATAATTATCCTGCCTAGTATTTTGCTGGGAACTGAGAGAAGAGTGATTCCTCTCCAATTATTGCAGTCTGCAAGATCTCCCTTCTTGGGCAATTTGACAATTAATAATTATTCCTTTGTTCCACTCTGATGGTGTTGTCCCCGTTTTCTAGACTTGTGCAAATAGTGGTTCTAATAGTTCTGCTGCTAGCTCAGGGTCTGTCTTAAATAGCTCTACATTTAAGTTATCATGGCCAGGAGCTTTTCTGTTCTTTAACCCTTTGATTGCTATGATGATTTCTTCTTTTCGTGGAATGTCTGTATTTACATCTAGATCGTTTTCAGCCTCAGGAACATTCAATTCTGCCATCACCGGTGTCAATACCCGGTCGAGGTAGGCGGCTTGCGTACCCTGATTACTCCTAGAGCTATGCCAGCGGGAGTTTTACTCCTGGAAGATTCTACCAAGCTGGACAGGTTTGCGCGGACAGGTGTCAGACTAAAGCAGACACCTGGTCCTCCAGGTTGGGGGTTTTAGCATAGGGCTGACACCCCTGTCTATGTAAAAAAAATATATATATATATATATATATAAGTTACGGAAACAATCAGTGTTCCCAGTTTTAAGTTTAATAATTGCGGACTGCTGGGTTCTTCGCCACTGCTGACTACGCCAGCTGGTCTCGTTTTATTGATTGCTCGAATTTGAGAACGTGCAATGATTGCCAGATGAATATATACTCATGGAAAAAAGTAAGTGTGCAACACATTATAGAGCACTGTGCGTGATTTCATGGACGAAATGAAATAAAAGTTGGCACACAATGTTGTTGAATATTGAATAAAAGACCAAGTGATCACTTTGATTTTAGTGAAAGTGTCATGAAAGAAAGATAAAAACTAAAGTCAGTGTGGCATCCCCACGAAAAAAATGAAATCTTGATTTCAGTGCCGTGTATGTCCACCTATTCCGCACGACACGAATCTTAAACCTGGAATGTTCCTGGCAGTCCATGTTGCCTGAATAAACCTGTTACGCAAGTGCATAAGGCGTATGTAACGGTCTTGTGCAGGGGTGGTAACTCGTGGTCGGCCACTTCTATGGCGATCAGCAGGGATCCAGTTTGGTGGAAATGAGCTTGAATGCGTGATAGTGTTCCTGTGAACATTGAAATGTTGTGATACAGCTAACATAGTCGCTCCAGCAGCTAACATCCCCATAGCTATTGCTAGCTGTTGTTGGTTCAATCTTGGCATTGTCAAAAAAGATGTTTCTGTTGGACTCTTGGTACTCTCTATTTCAACGATTACGTTTTCACATGCTTGTGATTAGAGCTACACGCTTACCTTGCTTTTATCTGTGATAAATTCTCATCTACGGCACTTTTCACGTGATTTATCTTGCACCGTGATTATCTCCCCATGAATAGTGCGATCCAATTGTAATTGCACGGGTAAGTGAACAACACTCACACAGAAATGTGTGCCAACTTGCATTTGAATTCACTTAAGAACACACGCACAGTGCCCTGTTGAGTGCTGCACACTTACTTTTTTTCATGAGTATATATGAATGCAAAGATAAAGGCTAACTGTGAAATGAACAAACGGGAACATTGCATTTACTATTAAAGTCTACAAGACCATCGAAATTATCATCATTAATGATCAATACATCGATATTTACTATTAACGCAATAAACCATACAAATACCACTCCATAGGTGGTTACCTTTAAAGAAAGCCAACTTTGATATAAAAACGGACGCGCAATATACAACCATCGCTTCAAAGATATTAAAAGTACATTTGTGTAGTTGGCAGTTGATGTCAACTTGCCCAAAAAGATGAAATCTCTTGTAAAGCGGTTACATTGGCCTTGGTTGGAGTGTATCACCATAGTATAACGAATTCCATAACCTGAAAATATAATATCGCTGGCTGCTAGTAATGCAATGAATGCGTGAGTACTAGATCTCAAGCGACTACTTCCACAGATCGTGGTAAAAAGGATCAAGTTAGTGACGACACTGTATATCAAAGTAAAGTCTTGCAACATTTTCAAGATCGCGGTAAATACTGTTTCCTCATCGATCTCGAAGCATGTTTGATTGGTGGTGCCACTTTCCATTTTCACTGTAATTGGTCAGATATGAATCCAAGATGTGATATATATATGGTAGAGTTTATGGTAGCCGGGAGTTTTCTGGAAAAAAATAATAAAATCAGTTAAAGATGGTGCAGTTATATAGTATAACGAGCGACGTTCAGCGTTATCATCATCATGTCAATATTACGTTCCTTATGGATCAGCGAGCCTCCACTGCAGTAAACTTCTTTACAAGAAACCTACATCAAAGAACATGCTAATTCCGCAGTAGCTTCTGTAGCACACCAGGTGTCCTGAATGTGTTGTCCTTTCCATTGCCAGAATTTTCTTCATATTTCTTGTTCCACTGGTGCTTGTTCAATTCTTGTCATTAGTTCCACATTGGCGTTCTTGTCATCAGTACCACATTGGCGTTCTTGTCATCAGTTCCACATTGGCGTTCTTGTCATCAGTTCCACATTGCTGTTCTTGTCATCAATTCCCCATTGGCGTTCTTGTCGTTAGTTCCACATTGGCGTTCTTGTCTGTATTATTTCAATCCTTCTATTTTATATAAGCG
Source organism: Oreohelix idahoensis (assembly GCA_024509875.1). NCBI lineage: Eukaryota > Metazoa > Mollusca > Gastropoda > Stylommatophora > Oreohelicidae > Oreohelix > Oreohelix idahoensis. The sequence goes on along the minus strand of JAMPIV010020208.1, from coordinate 84,300 downwards.
CCCATTTATGAATGTCTGAAGCTTCTTTTGTTTTTTGGTTATTCTTTTCTTTGTTCTCCAACTTTATTAAATGTTATATATCATATAGTTTACCACAATATTCACTAACCTTATTTCATATCCAACTTTATTAAATGTTATATATCATATAGTTTACCACAATATTCACGAACCTTATTTCATATCCAACTTTATTAAATGTTATATATCATATAGTTTACCACAATATTCACGAACCTTATTTCATATCCAACTTTATTAAATGTTATATATCATATAGTTTACCACAATATTCATGAACCTTATTTCATATCCAACTTTATTAAATGTTATATATCATATAGTTTACCACAATATTCACGAACCTTATTTCATATCCAACTTTATTAAATGTTATATATCATATAGTTTACCACAATATTCACGAACCTTATTTCATATCCAACTTTATTAAATGTTATATATCATATAGTTTACCACAATATTCACGAACCTTATTTCATATCCAACTTTATTAAATGTTATATATATCATATAGTTTACCACAATATTTCACGTTAACCTTATTCACGAACCTTATTTCATATCCAACTTTATTAAATGTTATATATCATATAGTTTACCACAATATTCACGAACCTTATTTCATATCCAACTTATTAAATGTTATATATCATATAGTTTACCACAATATTCACGAACCTTATTTCATATCCAACTTTATTAAATGTTATATATCATATAGTTTACCACAATATTCACGAACCTTATTTCATATCCAACTTTATTAAATGTTATATATCATATAGTTTACCACAATATTCACGAACCTTATTTCATATCCAACTTTATTAAATGTTATATATCATATAGTTTACCACACAATATTCACGAACCTTATTTCATCTCCAACTTTATTAAATTTTATATATCATATAGTTTACCACAATAGTCACAAACCTTCTTTCATATCCAACTTTATTAAATGTTATATATCATATAGTTTACCACAATATTCACGAACCTTATTTCATATCCAACTTTATTAAATGTTATATATCATATAGTTTACCACAATATTCACGAACCTTATTTCATATCCAACTTTATTAAATGTTATATATCATATAGTTTACCCATATAGTTTACCACAATATTCACGAACCTTATTTCATATCCAACTTTATTAAATGTTATATATCATATAGTTTACCACAATATTCACGAACCTTATTTCATATCCAACTTTATTAAATGTTATATATCATATAGTTTACCACAATATTCACGAACCTTATTTCATATCCAACTTTATTAAATGTTATATATCATATAGGTTACCACAATATTCACAAACCTTATTTCATATCCAACTTTATTAAATGTTATATATCATATAGTTTACCACAATATTCACGAACCTTATTTCATATCCAACTTTATTAAATTTTATATATCATATAGTTTACCACAATATTCACAAACCTTATTTCATATCCAACTTTATTAAATGTTATATATCATATAGTTTACCACAATATTCACGAACCTTATTTCATATCCAACTTTATTAAATTTTATATATCATATAGTTTACCACAATATTCACGAACCTTATTTCATATCCAACAAATTAAAAACAGTTCCGCAAACGTCAAAATCGTTTCAAAATAAAGCATCACAGCGAATGGTCATTAAAATATTTGTCACCCGGGGAAATATAGTTTGAATTCAGAAATTAATAAAATTATTTTAGAGATGCCACGTGATACGTTAGTGTCTGGTTATCTCCAAAGTTTACCTTCACAGTTCCAGGTGTCAGCCATAATGACGAACCTTCATTAGGAGCCGTGGTGCATAGCCTAAGGTAACTAAAATTTGGTTTTTTGTTTGTTTTGTTTTGTAATTGCAAATACGCTTTATCACGCGTTTAAGTCGATAACAACCCATTTGGTTAAATGTGGTAATGTTGTTCTGGGTGTTTGTGGTTGGAAGGCCAAGAGATAACTAAATTTTTTGAAATTATTTTGTCGAGCGCTTAATGGTTTTAGCTTCTAGATTGGTAAATATCTGTTTCCGCTATTATTGTCTTGCTCTCACCTACTGGCCAACAATTTTATTGATTCACTCATTCACAGACCCACTTACGTACTCATTCACAGATTCGCTCACTCACTCATTCACAAACCCCGGCACTCACTCATTCACATACCCATTCACTCACTCATTCACAGACCCAGGCACTAATTCATTCACAGACCCCATTCACTCACTCATTCACAGACCCAGGCACTAATTCATTCACATACCCACGCACTCATTCAATCATTGACCCACGTACACACTCATTCACAGATCTACGCACTCACTCATTCATGGACCCACACACTCACTCTTTCACAGACTCATGCACTCACTCATTCACAGACCCACACACTCCCTCATTCATTCTATGACTCACTAGCTCAATTACTCACTCATTCAGAACTCACTAATTCACCAACGATTCTATAACCATTATATAACATTATTGCCACATTTGAACCGAACATTAAAAAAAAAAAAAAACAGAACAATTTTCCTCTTTCACCGCATAAAGAAAGAAGACATCTGGCAAACTATTATTAGACCCAAAAGGTATTTTATACATTTTAAAATGCGCCCTAATATAACCGATGGACATTGTGTCTATGCTGAGCCGAGCTCACTTCGCTAAAAGGAGGCAAAACAACTTTAAAAAATAATTAAAACAAAATAAATTGCAGAGCAAAATAAAATAAAGGGAAGTTAATAGTTACATCCTTAGGTTCCAAGGGATATAAACGTTACCGTTTTTTATACTTGTAAACAAATACATATTTACATGTTTGTACTAAGAGGTAACAAGACTCTTTAAAAAAATATTTAATAAAAGAGTTGTAATATTATTTACAAAACATTTTAGAAACGGACAAAAGTATTAGAAATTATGTTTTAAAATACAAATTAACACATAATTTTTTGGCACTAAATTTTATTTAAATAAAATTGATACATATTCATTTACATTTACAAAAACAATAATCTTGATAGAGTATCTGCTATTATGTTTTCAAAAATGTGTTCCAAATAGGAATTTGCAACACAAGACTTTTTTTGATGGCGTAGCAGCCTTAATTCTATCTCCATATCAGTACTTAATTTTCCCGTAGTATCTGTTCCGATCAAAATTTAAAATTGTGAACAATTTGTTTTTATTCAATATCTCCAACTTTGCATTTCCTAAGTTTTACAGACGTGTGGTGAAACCTGCTTTATTCAACTGTGTATTTCTAAGCTTCGTTAGAAGACGTATCCACTTGTTTTTGTCATTACAATTTCTTCTTCGTACACTCTCAGACGTCCACTTGAATGTTCTCAAAGAAAGCAGTAGTCAGTTTGAGGCTATTTGAATCCCCGTAAATTACAATTTGAAACTCTCAACAAATAAAAATGATCGAAAAATTAATCTTGATGCCAGCGAGGACATTGAAGGAAGTGCCTTACACCAAAGCGGCACTCTGGTTCTGTCCATTTCTGGAGCACAGGCTGGACGTGCCTCCTACTCACTTTTAGCAAGCATCTTAACGGGCCCGAGCGGCATCATGTCACATGGTATATCGTCGATATACCGTTTTGAATACCCACACCGTGTTATGCCCCCTTGATGTCAGGGGCTCATGCCGCCCAGTACAACTCCCTACATGGGAAACGATTGGAGTGGCACACCCCAAAGCTGTCCGTGCTAGTAGAGCACCTAGAAAAGGAACCCACCGTTATGTGTAAATTTCATAGCATTGGTTGTCGCTGTTCGACTTCCTGGTTGATTTGTTTGGAGATCGTTGTCTTGGTTTCAGGAAGTGACGTCATTACGTTTGCTGGCCACTTTTGCAGACGTGAACTTTTGAAGTTTGCTAACTACAGCGTGCATTGGAGAAGCATTCCGCGTGTGGCATTCAAGGTGTTGGACCTATGTGTATTTGCTCCTGAGAGTTATGTGATTTTTCTATATCTTCATTATGTTGTACCAGCACTAGCTTACCCATATACCTCCGTGTGGTAAGACTAGTTATTTTATGAGATACGAAAAGGATGCTGTTAAGTACGTCAGTTACGTATTAATAATTAAACTATGTGAAAATGTCTTCGACATGGTTCTAAGTACGGGACTGTACTGCGACGTTAGAGACCGTCATATTTGTGCCTTATATGCATGAACATATCCTCTCTACATATTATTGGAGCTGTCACGAAGTGTAATAAAGTGTTATGTGAATTGTCCAACCTGGCCTTGAAGTGTAATCCATGTTTTTCAAGGACGGCTCTTTGGTCGGGCTATGAACGGGACCTTCCCTTGACCGTGTTTGCTTCTACATTTGAAGAAGAATCATTGCCACACAACACAATATAAATAAAGCCACATACTACAAAGAGAGAGCCCGGGAGTACCTTATCAAGGGGGAGCCAAAGCCGAAGGATTATGTTTATCCAGTGGAAAGAAATAAGTATTTCAAATCAATATTTTTCATGTACGAAAAAATGTTCAAGATGGCGACCTGCATTGTCTGCCGAGTGAAGTGAGAAAGTAACGGAACATTCTTTTTCAAGTTATTATCAACTTCAAGTCAAAGTTGAAGTTTGTCTTCAGGAAAAGGTCTTTCATGTACTATTTGAAGTTCCAGTTACCAGTTTGATGCCGAAGATGGCGAATTTTTTATGAGAATGTTGGTCCAAAGCGGTGTCCTTTGATGTCAGCTTTTACGATTGCTAAGCCTAAACCTTAGTCTATGCAGAAAATTTTTCAACGTTCCTTGCTTGGAGTGAAGTGGAATCCAGGAGGAAAATGTACTGGCATAACAGATAAGTGTATTTATCGTTACATGCAGCTTGTGTTGCTGATGAGAATTGTTTCCCAGAAATTTTTTTTTTCACCAAATATTATTTTCATGTCTACATGTTATGTGCATAGTGGGTGGTCGGAGGGAACTGTGAATCTATTATACTGCTCTGGCTGGTTGTAGATTCATGGTCATTCTTTAGTTTTATGCATCTATTTGGTTCAAATTGAGGGGCCGGAGAAAATTGCTGGGTGTTACTGCTTCAATTGAACTAAATAGGTCCATTTTTTGGTCTAGTTGTGCAGTCTTGTTAATTGGCAAGTTTGTTTTTGTAGTTAAGTTACTTCTAATTTTTATTCAATTATTTCTACATTATTGTTTGTGAAATTGTTGATCTTTCCTTGCTATCCCTAAGTTTTTAGATGTCATGCATGTTGTGAACTCGTAATTGTATTGTCGTATGTGCGAAAGAGCTCCATTTTGTCAATTTGTTCTATATTTCATGCAATTTTTCTTTGGTTGACTTTTTGAATTCTATTACTTTAGCTCTTGTCACTGTATCCAGTCATCTTGTTTGTAACTCAGTTTTTTTTGCTCCATATATAGCATCTACTATAATATATGTCATTGCATACAGGATGTGATTTTAGAGTGGTGGAATAATTATTTAATATATTGCTGACATATATATATATATATATATATATATATATATATATATATATATATATATATATATATATATATATATATATATATAATATATATATATATATATATATATATATATATATATATATATATATATATATATATATATATATATATATATATATATATATATATATATATATAAGTTACATTATTGTGTTAATATTCATAAGAGCTATAATTGTAAATCATGCCTACTGCAGAGTATTTCATGAAACTTGGAAAGGATGGAAAGGAATTTGGTATGGAGGGTGAGATCTTAAGGACCTATGCAGAGAAGGAACTCAGAGATCAAAGACAATTGGAAAAGGTGGAGAAGAAGGCAGATGAAGAATTGTCTGAAAGAAGAAGAGCAGAAGAGATGGCTCTTGAAAAAGAAAAATTGACATATGCTCAGAATGAGATAAGATCTCAACAGGAACTCAGATTGGATGAACTGGAAATTGAAAGATTACGACTACAGCAGCCATAGGTTTATCCTCTGAATGGTAGTGTTGAGAAGAAAGATCTTCTCCTTTTAAGTTAAATTTGCCAAAATTTAACGTATCTATAGATGACATCATGCTATCTGAATAGCTGAATAGATATGAGACATATTGCCAAGAATTTAAGGTTGATAAAACTACATGGTCAAGTAGAATAATGAACTTATTGGTAGGTGGAGCACTTACTTCAGTCTTAACCTTAGATGAGCAGGCTAGAAAAGTCTATGATGCAATAAAGGCAATGTTATTTTAAAAAATATCATTGGATGATAATGGCTATAGAATGAAGATTAAGTCACTATTGCCAGATTCAGGAAAAGATTTTACGGAATTCATTTCAGCTTGTAAGCTTTACTTTTCTAGATGGATTGAGTTGTCCAAAATTGAAAAGACATTTGAAGGACTATCTGATTTTATTCTGAGAGACAAGGCTTTGTCTTCACTTAGTGGAGATTTTTTGTCATTTCTGCAGGAGAGAAAACCTGAGAATTTAGTTAACCTCGAAACCCTTGGTCGACAATATCAAGTGGCACATCCAAATAGAATCCTTAGCAGAAATAACATTAAGGATTCCTTGCCAGCTGCATCTGCTAGGACTGTAAATTATAATACACCTTGGCAGAGATCTAATAGTATTGACAAAAACTATAGAGTCAATCAGAACCATAACTTTGGCAATAACAGAGGTATGTATAACTTTAACAAAAAAATTCCAACAACCTCAAAGAAATTATAACTCATATGATGAGGGATATTACAATCCACAGTCATCATTCAGGTCTAATGATTTTCAAAATAGAGGAGGATATAATTCCAAATCAGGCAGAGGACAAAGGTCATTCCATAGAAGTAATGACAATTATGGTAATAATAGAGGTTCTTATCAGAACAATAATTTCAGACAGTCAAGGAACCATGAACGTTCAAATGCTGTCGTACATAATATTGACAATAATCCAATCCAGAATAATAATGGTGTAGCACATGCAAATTCATGTAGTGTTGATCTATCCAACAGTTCTAACTGTACTAATTGTAATTCTTTATTCCAACTACACGGAGTACCAAGACTATTATGCTGACATCCTTTGCCAGTCATGTCCTCATATGAAAGTACTGGTTCATTAATACTTAATAAAGGCTTTGTGAACAATCAACTAGTGTCACTTTTGAAGGACACTGGTTCAACAACTATTTGTGTATGCAGGTCTTATTGGATCGGTCAGATTATAAGGAAAAGAGGTGAAATGTATTACATTTGATGGCACAGTGGAATACTATCCAATAGCGGAAGTATTTTTGGTTACGCCATATTTTACAGCAAGAACTCTTGTGTGTCTCTTGAATAGTAAAATCGCAGGAATTAATCAATTATTTTAGAAAATATTCCTGGCATTCATGAATGTGCAAAGGATGATATTGAAAAGTGGGAACAACATTTCATATGTGCAAATGCTGTGAGCTCAGGCTTGTACTGAAGTGGATAGGCACATACAAAGTGATAATGTGTTAGATGAGGAGATGGATGATAAGAATGACATGGAAGAAGAAATAGATAATGAAGATTATAATAATGATAATGGAAATCATGATAATGAGTAAAATAATGATGACAAAGAGGAAAGTGATGATAATTTCCTGGTGGAACTTATTGATAAGGAGTCTTTTATTGAAAGGCAAAATGATGATGTTTCCTTAAGGAAATTTTTTCAAGTTGCTAGATCAGATGAGGTGATGCTTGATAATAATACAAAACATTATTACACTTTGAAAAAAGGTATTTTAGTTAGAAATTTTCAACATTCTATCTCGTTAAAAAACAGATTATGGTACCGGCTTGTTTTCGGCCATTCGTTTTACGACATGCCCACGACATTGAGTGCGCTGGTCATTTAGGTATTGCAAGGACAAAGCAAAGAGTTTTGTCACATTTCTTTTGGCTTGGGGTGACAAAAGATGTTAAATCTTTTTGTCGCACATGTACAGTATGCCAACGTATGGCAACTAAAAGTCCTAAGCATGATGCTCTGATTTAAGCAGCTGATATTTCTTTGCGTCCATTCGCAAAGATGGCCATTGACATTATTGGTCAATTAAAAGTCACATCAGCCAGAGGGCATAAATACGTGTTGACATGCATTGATATGTGTACACGTTGGCCAGAGGCGATACCACTGAAAACAATTACAACTGTTGACATCGCAGATGCGCTATGTTTAGTTTTCAGCAGATTGGATTTTCCCAAAAACATTCTATCTGACCGGGGTTCACAATTCGTCTCAGACGCAATGAAACAAGTCATGACGATGTTCCTTATTAAAAGATCGCTTAGTTCACTCTACCACGCTCAATCAAATGGTCAAATTGAGAGACTAAATAGAAGTTTAAAACAAATGTTAGGTAAAGTTACCATTAAATATCCACAGGATTGGGATAGAGTTTTGCCAGCGATTGTATTCGCTTACAGAGAGATTTAAAACGAACATACAGGTTCTGCTCCCTTTAAATTGGATTTTGGTGCAAAACCGAGTGGACCCATGTCTATTTTAAAACAACTATTGATTGGAGCTGATATGAATGAAGAGGTTCAAACTCATACCAATGTGTTGTCAATTTGAGAAAAAAGATCATCGACGCATGCCAAATAGCAGTAGATTCGCCGGAAAAGGCAAAGTTAAAGGCTCAATTGTTTGCCAACCAAAACAGGAAACTACGCCAATTATAGCAGGGTGATGAAGCATATGTACTATTGCCAAACAAAGACAACAAATTACTTGTGTCATGGACGGGATCTTATGGGATTGTTGATAAACTGTCAGATGATGACTACATTTTATCCATTAATTGAAAGGAAAAAACTTTGCAACAGTTTTATACACGTCCACCACATCTTAAACCAGTCTTTGAAGCTATTAAAAATATGTCAATCATCATTTGTCGTTAGCTGTTATACAGGAGGAAGGGTCTGACTTGTGTGATGGTGGTGAATCACTTTTAGTGTTGCCAAGTGTACATCTGTTGGCTGCTGAGAGTTGGAAAGATATTTCCATTTCGCCAGCCCTTGCTTCTCATCAGAAAGAGCAAATTTATCATTTACTGTTATCTTTCTCTGATGTCCTTACGGATGTCCCTGGACATTCAGATATCATTGAACATGATATCGTACTTACTGATTTTCTACCTATCAAGTTGAAACCGTATCCTATACCTATTCACTTACAATCTCAGGTTCAGGGTGAAATAGAACAAATGAGGAAATTAAATATCATTACTCCATCACAGTCACCTTACAGTTTTCCTATGGTACTGATTAGGAAAAAGATACATCTATTCGTATTTGCATAGATTTCAGGCGTTTACATTCTCTGATCATTCAGGACGCCGAACCATTACCATTGTTGGAGTCTCTTCTGGACAAATTGACTTCTGCTACTTTCTTCACGAAATTTGACCTATCAAAAGGCTATTGGTAATTTCCATTATCGGATAGAGCTAAGCCTTATACTGCTTTCGCCACACCTCTTGGTCTATTTCAATTCAGTTTTATGTCTTTCGGTCTGGTTAACGCTCCTGCTACCTTCGTTCGCATGATGCGAAGACTCTTTTCTGACCGTGAAGATTTAATCACCTATATAGATGGTATCTGTTTATTTCATCGCTCCTGGGATGAACATATTGTAGGTATCAAGTCTTTGTTAAATACTTTGCACCTACATGACGTTACTGCTAGACCCTCCAAGACGTGAGTGGTATTCATTGAAATTTCCTCTTTATGCCATAAAGTTGGAGGTGGATTTCTAAAACCTGAGGACTCTACTATTTCTAAAATTTTAAACCTTTAAATTCCTAGAACTAAGAAGCAAGTTCGCAGTCTCCTTGGCCTGGTCAACTTCTATAGGAAATGTCTACCTAATTTTTCAGACATGACTTCAGTTGTGTCCTCGTTGGTGAAGAAAGATTCTCCAAACAGAGTCATCTGGACTCATGTTTGTAATGTTGCCTTAAATGCACTTAAATGTTAATTCTCTAAAATGCCTATTTTGAGATTGCCTGACGCTACTCTACCTTTTACCCTCAGAGTCGATGCGTCCAATACAGCGATAGGGGGGACATTGATGCAGGAATTTGACGGCTGCGTGCACAGAACGTTGTATGTCAGCAGAAAGTTAACACCCACGGAGCAACGTTATCCTGTTGTTGAAAGAGAACTCCTTGCCGTGGTGTTCTGCTTCTCCAAATTGCAGCGTTATCTTTTAGGAGCTCGTTTTACCTTAGAGACCTATCAACGTGCATTGTCATATCTTAATACAGCTTGATTCAAGAACGAAGAGCCGCTTGAGCGTCGTTAGCTCTTCAAACCTATGAATATGAGATCAGGGCAATCAAGGGCATCCATAATGTCGTGGCCGACGTCTTGTCGAGATGCATGAAGCATCCTATGTCGCCTGTGATCACTACAAACTCAGATGATTCACAAGATCGCATGTAATCTACAGACATACGGCATAATGACCTAATCAACAAAAGATCCCATGTTTAACGACTTCGTCTTTTGAATCTATATATTGCCACAACAATTATTACTATTGAAAAGGTTCTTTGACATTGAGTACGATAATTATGCTATGAATTAAGCTACAAGGTTACATCATCAATTACGGAAATATTGCTGATAATGGAAAGTGTTTCGTCCAGCAACATGATGATGATGATTTTCAGAATGTTCGAAATAGACTAATACCTCATTAAACCCAGCGTATTACGCCTAGCATGGTGGTTGAATGACATTAAGAAAATGTCACATGCATACTTAAAAACAGAACTTTGAGAAAATATTACAGCTCACGTTCTTTGGAGAGATTTTTGTGGACCAATTTGTTATTATTCTCAATAAATTGACTAACAGAACCAGGTAAAGGGAAATAACAAGAAAATGACATATGCTAAAAAAAATCAAGGGGAAACAATAAGAAAATTGCTTCTCGGATCTGATTCGATTGAAAGTCGCTGTAATAATAAACATTTGAATTGACAATTACAATATATCACATGGTGGACAATCATGAACATTCTCAATAATGTATTACTACATACATCGGTGAACTTGCTATTAATAGGTATTCATTCAAAATATATATATCGGTCATGTCCTACGAATGCAAAACAACAGAATACCACTACAGGCGCTCACTTGGGTTCCTGAGGGTAAGCGGAAAAAAGGAAGACCAAAAGAAACACTCAGAAGAACAATAATAAGAGAAGGAAGAACGTTGGGCCTAAATAATGTGCAAGAGCTAAGAGGAGTGGCGTCACAACGAACAACTTGGAGAGCACTGGTTTCTGCCTTATGCGCCGTGTTTGGCGCTTAAAGAATTTATTATTATTATTTATTATTCAAAATAACTTTGGATAAAGAAAGTAACATTGATTATATACCTTTGATTATTGATTAAAGTGAAATATCTAGAAAGTGTTGAGTTCTTTTTTGGCACATTTTTGTCACACTCACATTGGACTTTATTACATTAATTGGCTAATACGCCATACTGTGATTCACATGAGATTATTATCTTTATTGCTTACATTTATATGTTGCATTCATGACATATACTCCTGAAATACACACAAGGATTTTTCGTTTGACAAAATGTCGCAGTCATACACAATATTGATCGTTTGTCTGACTCATCATCTATTGTCTCTATTACTTAATTTTAATGCTTTGCATTATGAGACTAAGTTACTAATGTTACATGACTTGACATTAGGTGTTTGGACAGATGTGTGCGGTGTGTTGGTGCCTGGACTGATATATTCATTTAATTTTTTTTTTTTACATATTGTTTGATTTTACTATAGTAGACTTACACTAGTGTTAAACGATTTGTATTCTTTATAGGCAATGGTGTTAGTAATTCCATTACTTAATTCCACACCTTGAGTTTTTATTTGCCTACTATGAAGCACAAACCTAGGTGCTGTACGATTCATACCAGCTGTGAACTTTGATGTTATAGTCCGTTCGGAAATTCTTGCCCACAGAAAGCGTCAATTTTCTCCAAAGCTGTTTGTTGTATGGACATGAATTTTTGCATGCAGTCTTAGATTTTCCATGCAGTTAAGATTTTGCAATCATTACATCCACAGCTGTCGCGAAATTTGCAAAACGGCGATTTTCTTTGATCTTCTTGGAACATTAGCCTAAATCTGCCCGTAACATTAATTCTTACAGTAAATCACAACATTTGTGCTACAAGACGGTTCAAAGGCGTGTCCTAAATGTTTGATTGGTTGTTCACTTGATTTTGATAAGAGGAATGCTGTTTTGATAATGAACCATGATAGCAATAAATCATCAGGAAGCTATGACAAATCGTAACTGTTTATGTGTTATTATAGATTGGCATATGAAATTAGTTTATCACAAACGAAGGAATGCGATCGCCGTGCCTCATTCCGAATCGGACGACTCCAATAAGTTCACAACAGTTATTGGTTGGATAAACTGCAAGCCATCTCGCTGTCAGTAATCTTCTTCTTCCTGTAGCACGTGTTCTTCACATTTAGCCCAGTACTCTGTGTCTATTCGCGAAAGGGCCTCACGAGTCATGTCTTTTCGCACATTTTAAAAGTGGTGTTCTGGGCGGCCAGCTCTACTTGGTTAAGGTGAGAATGGTAAGGTGGGAGTCGAAGAGAAACACGACCCTGCACTTGGATGATTTTATCAGTCAGATACACTTTTGTCTTATTCTTCTGTCTCACAAGGTGCAACAACTCTGGTTTTAAATAGGTGTTGTCAGCGAAGATATTTTCATTCACAAGCCACCTCCTGATTTCGTCTTTCGTGCTTGCCGAAGTGGGAGCTTTATCCTCCTGCGCTAGAACATTATGATAGGACGCATTATCCATCACCAGGCAAGACGGCCTATCTAGAGTCGGGAGGAGTGTATTCACTATCCAATCTCGAAAAATTTGCCCATTCATTTCACTGTGGTAGTCCCTACCATCTGCAGACTTTGATAGAAAAATAAGCTCTGCATCACGAACAAGCCCATTCTGTCTGCTGCCAGCATGTGCTAATATAATGCGTTGACCTTTCCTGCTGGGAATGTTCCTTCTATGGTCTCCGTCAACAGATTGCCATTCTTTCTCGTTTGTATGATGAGCATTAACCCAAGATTCGTCCAAATACACTATATCATAGCCGTCTTGCCTTCTCTCGCGAATCTGCCTTAAGTATTTGCTTCGAGCTGCAACCAGATGTGGTTTTTCACATAAAAAAATTCTTTCCGCCAGACGTTTTTCTAAAAGTGAAGCCGACACTTCTGACAAGTTGCCAAAGAGTTGTTTTTGAGACGGTAATATCGCATTCTGCTTGCAGCCGACTTTTCAGCATGCAGAGAGTAACAAGTTGATTGGCATTAAACATCTTAAAAATCAAACGTGTAATGACATCCTTGTCAAAATCATCAATTTTTTTCTTCCTTCCTTGCCGCAGCCTCTGTACAATCACCGTCCTGTTGTATCCAACGTCGAAAAGATCTTCTATCCACACCCAGGGCCTTTCGTGTTCTCCTACCTGGTTCTTGGACGTCGTGGTATAAACAACCCATCTTAGCCTCTCTGCAAAAATGCCTGTACAATATAACAGTTACCTTCTGCAAAGTGATAAATTTGCATTTCAGATTCATTGCGCTTTTCATAATTATGCAGTTTAGTTTATTAATATATTATACGCTGGTGTCGTTTTGTTTCATTGCAGCCAACTCATTGCAATTAGCATACGCCGCTGAAATAATTACTCGCGACTGTGTGCAATAGGTGCGCACTGGTGCGGACATGTAGTCACTACACTAATTCAAACAAAAAAAATATTGAATAGCACATTTCATCGCTTGTGCTGTGCTGCAACAAAAATTAAGTGCTCATTTTTTGAACGGATCTTGTAACTTTTCTGTAAAACTAATAAAAATTAACCCAGACAACGGTGAAAGTTTTTTTATATAACTTAAAGAAGAAAATTCAAACATGACATGAGTTTTGTAAGGGCAAAAAATATATTAATAACTGCATTGATATCTGTAAAGTGCAATCTTTACTATCTTGCAATATAATACATTTATATACTTATTATGTTCGCAAATATTTTGTAAACAAAGTATTTCCTTTGTTAAGTGCTTAAGGAGAAGTCATTTTTGAGTTACTTCCCTTGAAAGGAGTTCCGTCATCTTCGATCGGACTCCGCGGACGAGTCTAGGCCTACTGCGATTTATTCTTTGCCTGGGTAGGAATAGATTGTTCTTGCTTCAGTATATCTATGGCCTGAATTTATACGTAGTGTTTGTGTGAGTAGGACGAGTCTGTCTTATATATGGATATCTTTACATTTCTAAGTCGAACTATGTTGGTTGTCGCTAGAAAAGGTCAAAGGCTATGCAGCGGAAGTATCGCTAGCAGTGGGTGTGATTCATGGCTGTCATCCTGTCGGGATGTCGAATTTATTTGTAGCAGGCTTATCGCCGAAAAAGTGATCTATAAGTAAATGGGGAAAAGTGATAGTCATTTAGACATGTTGTATGTACTTTACCCCAGTGTTTATTCTCTTTTGCCAAGGAATGGCAAAGTTATATTTCGCATAGAAAGGTAAAACCACAATTTATTATGAACTTGGGCTTCGCCATCGTTGTCGATAAGCAGATGCACAGTGGTACTTTTGAAAAGAATATTTATTCAAAGGAAGATGACATTCCTATGTATCAGCACTAGATTATATGATATTATTCAATTACCTCTATGATAGAAGCTATGAAGAAATGAGGACATTTAACGAATGACCAATTTTGGTCTGTATCCAATAGTGAGTGAAGCTCACGAGAGAAGCACAGCCATATTGAAATCCATATACTTTGTATTTATCGAGTGAGAAAAAGGGATGCCTGTACTATCGCTCGATGAACCAAGAGATCACTGCTACATGTGAGAACCCATGTCTGGGATTCCTATATCTTTATGAAAAATATATATATATTGAACTTTACGTGAAGGGATATTCGCTAGACGAGGTTAGGTCTAGGAGCCTTCCTATATATTGGTTATGGTCTGACGTGCCCAGTCAGTAAAGCCAGATGATTTACATGATGGAACTCTGAATGCTTATTTACGAATGCTCCATTATGATATTTGCCAAGCATGAATGCTAACTTAAGATGATATTCCTGTGACCAACATTATGCTGTCTATGTCGACATTTGTTCCTGTAACCATACACGTACTGTCCAAGTGTGCGTCTCATTAAATGTTATAAAAAGACCACCGTAGTTCCAGTACTTCTTGAATTCGAACAGTGTGAGCATGAGTGATGTACTACCAACCTGTCAACTCTATCGAATCATTCTACCATTCGCGTTCTGACATTCATATACACACTCATTGTCTACACTCACATTCTTGTCGGAGCCTCATCACGTTCCAGGACAAGATGACCTGTATGACCAAAACTGTGCTGGGTTTAATGAGTTGACAATCGTTACACTTTACTACACCAGTCCCAACATCTACATTTATCAACTGGTGAACATTCACGGCATTTAACAAATAAAACGTGATTTAACAATATCAGTTGGGCACGTAGCAAATTTCAATAACATCCGTCAGGGGGTTGCAAAGTTACAACGTTCAATGTGTGGGCACGAATTTCGAACGGACAATACCATCTTTTCACTCCAGTAATGTTTTAAACTCACGCCACGTAAATAATGAAAACTTCGTTTTCATTATTTAACGGGGGAGTTTGGGGGGGGGGGGGAGTAAATGTTATGTGTAAATTTCATAACATTGGTTGTCGCTGTTCGACTTCCTAGTTGATTTGTTTGGAGATCGTTGTCTTGGTTTCAGGAAGTGACGTCATTACGTTTTTTGGCAACTTTTGCAGACGTGAACTTTTGAAGTCTGCTAACTACACAGTGCCTTGGCAAAGCGTTCCGCGTGTGGCATTCAAGGTGTTGTACCTATGTGTATTTGCTCCTGAGAGTTATGTGATTTTCCTATATCTTCATTATGTTGTACCGGCACTAGCTTACCCATATACCTCCGTGCGGTAAAACTAGTTATTTTATGAAAGATATGAAGAGGATGCTGTTAAGTACGTGAGTTACTTATTAATAAATAAACTATGTGAAAATGTCTTCAACATAGTTCTAAATACGGGACTGTACTGCGACGTTAGAGACCGTCATATTGATGCCTTATATGCATGAACATATCCTCTTTACATATTATTGGAGCTGTCACGAAGAGTAATAAAGTGTTATGTGAATTGTCCAACCTGGCCTTGACGTGTAAATCCATGTTTTTCAAGTACTGCTCTTTGGTCGGGCTATGAACGGTACCTTCCCTTGACTGTGTTTGCTTCTACATTTAAAGAAAAATCTTCGCCATATATATATATATATATATATATATATATATATATATATATATATATATATATATATATATATATATATATATATATATATATATATATATATATATATATATATATATATATATATATATATATATATATATATATATATATATATATATTATATATATATATATATTCTGCAACCTCTATTTTAAGAGTCCGTGTCTAAGAATTTTGTAAATCTTATTATAACTATTTTAATGCATATTAATTTTTTAAGAGTTTTGTTACTATTTAGTATGCTCATGTAAATGTTTATTTGTTTAAAAATGTAGAAGACGTAGTGTTTATTCTCGTACACAGCCGGTTGATGAATACTAGCCCTCCATTTTATGGTACACAGACTTGCCACCGCCCAAGTTGTCGTACGTGTGCACATGTGCTCCGGACTCCAACTGTTTCATTTCCGAAGGGCAATTTTACTATTAGAGAGTCAGTTACATGATAATCTATGAATCTTATTTATGCCATTATCTGTAAAAGATGTAACATTACCTATATTGGCGAAACTGGCAGACGTTTGGCAGATAGATTCCGCGAGACTTAAATGATATTTATCACAGAGCACAGAAACCTGTGGTCCTTCATTTCAATAGCTCAGTCCATTCCGGTCCCTTTGACATCCGGTAACCGGGTTACGAGGTTGCTTTCTCGATGACCGTAGTCGATTTTCTCTAGAGAATCGTCTTATTTCCGAAATGGGTTGTCTTTCTCCTAATGGTCTTAATGTCCAACATAGTTTTGCTTGACTGTTATTCATTGGCTTTCCTGTATTTCAGACTTCGTTATTTCATTCGTCGCTTTTTTCACGATATTTCTTTTATATAGTTTTGCGTTTCTACTTCGGTATTTTTATGACGTAACTTTTATTCATAGCTGTGTGACGCCATTGAGACAATTGTTCAGTGATTGCCCGATTCTGTCAGCGGAGTCATATAGCAGGACTTCTTGTTTTTTTTATTCCATTTTCTTCTACTGATTTTCATTGATTGTTGAATTTCTTGTATTTATTAATTATGTTTGGTTTTATAGTTTCTTTGCTTTATTATTGCGCTTCATTTGTATTTATATATATTACGTATTTGAAGTCTATAATCTATATCTCTTGTCCTTGTTGCCTGTTTGTAAATGTGGCTGACGAAGGCTTAAACCCGACACGTGCCTTGTTTCCTGAGAACCGTTAATTTGTAAAACTGAATTAATATCGTTTTATTTGTTTATATATATATATATATATATATATATATATATATATATATATATATATATATATATATTATATATATATATATATATATATATATATATATATATATATATAAACATAAACAAATAAAACGGTATTGAATCAGTTTTACAATATACCTTGTATATATTATATAGATATATATATATATATATATATATATATATATATATATATATATATATTTCTATATATATATATATATATATATATATATATATATATATATATCTTGGGCGGTGGCAAGGCTGTGTACCATAAAATGGAGGGCTAGTATTCATCAACCGGCTGTGTACGAGAATGTCCTTGAAATTCTTATCCCTGCGATATGCCACCAGAGGGGCATTCCGGAACAATTCACGGGTATCAGGATCAGAATTGAGAATAGGCAGAAGATGGAATAGAATTCTCTTCACTGAAAGACAGTGAGGATGGAAAGTTAGAACCAGTTTGAGTCTGTTAGATTTGACAGAAGGTTTAGTAATGAGTTCCATCTGATGAGTGACGTGTGTGATACGATTAAGAGCATCAGATAAAACACTTTCTGGATAAAGACTTGGGCGAAAAAACTCGAGCATCTCTTGAGCTCGCTGATGGAATTCATTGTCATCGTGACGTAGCCGAAGCAGGCAAAGAAGTTGAGAAAAAGGAATGGAATTTTTACAACTAAGAGGGGGATGCAAGAGAGATAGCTATGGCTGTTTCAGGAGATGCTGATGCAGAAACTTATGAATTAAAGAATGCGATGGACAAGTGGGTCCTGATTTGTAAACTCAAAGAGCCCATTCCTCACTACGTGAATTTAAAAATTAAGGGCAGGAAAAAACGAACACAAAATTTTCATCATTGTCACATAATTTTTTTGGGTCAATCTCTTCTCCTCTCCCGTAGGCTTCAATTACATTTGTTGTGAGTACTGATTACGTGTAATTTCCGTGGTCCACACATTTTTCTTCCTCTGCTATCAAGCAGATAATAGCTATTTTCAAATCATTTTACACTGCTTTCAGTAATAGTTTGTGTTTTCCTGTCCGTCCCTGCTGGAAGAGTAAGCAGATGATGCAACATTAACTGACAATCAGATTGGAAATGTCCGGTGTGCCCGACATCAGGGAACGCATTAGTATTAAAATCACCCAGCGAATTTATTTAATCGCTGATAAGACCTGGGTGCTTTCTTTGCCCAGTTGGTAATACGATGATTTCTGTTTTCACCGTATAGAGAGATAACTTATTCGTCAGCGCGACACATTTCTAGCCAGACATGAATGGCTTAATCGAGTCCTTTAAGACTTATTACGACCATATTACTTTACAAAGAAGTAAGATGTTGAATTTGAAAAAAACATTACCGAGAGAGTGATCGGATGATTTCATTCCATATTGGTGTGATAAATGAGCGCCAAGCCTTATCGCTCTATCTTTTCCAACATCTTTCTTGTTTTGTTTTCTCCCACATTGGGCCTTTTAATTAGTGTTAAAGTTCCACATTTGATCTTTCATCGTTGTTCAGGTAATCTTTTAATCACGACTGGTCTGTAAACTGTAATCTGTATTACTCGCGACTTCCATCTAAAGAACCACATTTGTTCTTTCGTTGGTGATAAAAAAATTATTTATTATTCGCGACTGGTATCTAAAGTGTAACTTAACACTCCTTTGATTCAATTTCCCAACTTGTTAAACAAATCAGATTTCACAAAAATCTTGTGACACACCAGTTTGGTCATAAACGATTTCTATTGTTATCTAAGTCCCTGTACAAATATCGTCAGAAATAATCACCTTGGACTATTGTTAACTTTTTGAAGACCGGGCCAACACACCATTGATTAGTCTATTCATGGATAAGCTACTGTCAAAACAAATGACGCTCAGCACCTCGCAAGTACAATAGATCCAGGCGACAATAGACTCCAAGAGAACACATGAAAGATTGGTACCAGGCAGGATTAAGGAACATGGACTAATAAACCGAGAAGATTTAAGGTCGCCTCACGCAAGATAATAGAACAGAAATTAGTCTAGCCGGTCAATCAGCAAACACTGGGCGATCTTACAGAAACTGACCGGCAACGCGAAAGAAAGTTGGTGACGAATAACCCAACCCACGTTTAGACTGACAGGAAATGAAAGAGAGATCCTAGATATGGGCAACCAGATGGACTCTTAGTTATTGGTTTTATGGGTGGAGTTGCACTTTACAGGATACGGCACCCACATTGGAATGTTTAGAAATATAACGTAGCGTACAGTTCGATTGAGATCAGTACGAAATTTCCAGCAGTGTTGCGTAGAAGAATATTCCCAAAAGCCTAGCCTTATTAACGGTGTTCATTCAGTGTGGATAATGTAATTCATATCTGTGGTGAATTGTGTACTTAAAGGAGTATGTGAAGGGAAAAGAAGGTTAGTAAATCGTATACAGATTATAATACTTTTTCTTATTCTTTAGTTATTTATTTTAGATTCATAGCCAATTGTGCGAAGGATAGTTTCTTTCAATGAATCCTGCTCATAAACATATAATTAAATCAAAGATTTTCTCTAAGATGAAAGGAGGTAATTGAAAGTTCATACTTCACATTCATCTAACTATTCATCAATACAGACTTACTTGTGCACACTCTCATGTGCAATATATTTAACTTCATTAAAGATCAATAGTGAGTAGTGGTATAAAAGAAAGTCTTACTTAGTCGTTCCCCTTCTACCGTGAGGTGTAGAGGTTAGAAAAGAAAGTCAACCAGTGATTGATAATGACACGGTTTAGTGTCTTTGGTTGTTGAAGGGTGAGAGACTTCCGGGCAACGCCGGGTACTTACAGATAATACTGGAGTAGAACTGTGGTGGTTCAGTAAAGATAGTAAATGTGCTGTTATGATAGGAGAACTGATAAGGCATATCAGTATTCGTCGGGCTTACAGATGGCCGACCTGGTGTGTGGGTGTACAGACATCAAAGAACGTGAATGCATGTAGTTCTAACGAAAGTCAACAATAGTCACACACACCAACGCACATGTAGAAGTTAGGAAAAGGTTATAACTTCTGATCTTTCTACACTGTTTTTAATATTCTACAGTCACGAGGACATCACTAGGTACATAATCACAGTTTACAGCACACAGCAAAATAGAATACCTCTCATGGACACCAAATCCGTAGGTGGTTAAGTACATAGCATAAAAATCCAAGCACCACAGCTGTATAAGTATGGCAGTTTATAATGCTTAAGTTTCCTGGTCCAAATTATCCCTACAACAAAGGGAACTGCCTATATTGCAGTACAATAATGTCTGTGTCGTCAGACTTAACGTAACTCCTGGGAGAAAAACACCTTCCCTATAATAATCTGTTGACTTTCACAAATCTCTCTCATCAGAGATATCAAACATAATGGCCTATCCAATATCATGAAAAATCTTACACAATGTACGTTCTGCAGAATAAATTAAAGCCTTCATATCCATGGCTTTATGAAATCTCGGCAAATATCAAAATCCCTTTCAAAACAATTCTCAATATCGGGACACACACTGACTATATTCCTCAGTCTCTTCACTCAGCTATCTCAGCATTCGACTGTCACGATAAATTTTCTCCGATTAAAAAAAAAACAGCTCAGTGAACCCGAGAGACCATCGCTCACTCAAAAAATCATCCCAGCGCGAATTTCGTTCACCCACGTTCTAGCTGTTCTGTATCCAGAACATTCGAGAAGTTGTTTTAATCACATAAATAGCTAAACAAGGGAGCTAACCAAAGATCCGGCCTGTACTTACAAAAATTTTACAGATAACCTCCCCTAGACCAAAACCCGACCTTAACAGTGATATTAAGTGTGAAAACTTATGAAGATTTTTATGTGTCTTCAGTCCGTCAGAAGTCTGAGTCTACACGCTATGCGTTTGACGCCTAACCAGAAAGAAGCTAGCAAGTTACTTCTGGAAGCAGAATTTGCCATGTCAGACACCCTTTATTCCTCAATTAAAAAGGAATATTTCTCGCCCACAATTGAGACGAAGGACGCAGCATTTTTCGTCACCTTATATCACTTACTCACAAAAAAAGGTAAAGGAACCCGTTACACGCCCATTGAGGCATATTGGGAATATGGTGTTAGGCCCATATTATCTTGACCGTCGGCACACGAGGGGTGATGTGGTCGGCATCACGCCGGCCGCCTTAACCTTCCCAGAGTAGCTCTGGTACCCATTTGGGGCTGGGTCGACCCAGGAGCCGTTTGTGGCCTAAAAATTTTTCCGCCTCATCTGGGGATCGAACCATAGACCACTGCGCTAGGAAGCCAGTGCACTAACCACTATGCTACCGCGGCTCCATTCTTACTCACAAGTTCAATACATATTTAAATCAAGTCCAAATCACTTGAAAACTTACCACCGTAGTCAAGCTAAACCACGTACAAGGGGTACTTATATTTATAGCAAGGTCAACTCGATCGAAAGCTTAACATCTGTCAAGCAAAAGAGATCAAAAATTGATTCTCATATTTATACCCCATGCAACACACTCATAAGCGCATTCTAAGAAGCAGACTCCATAGTCACGAGTTGAGACGGATATACAGATGTCAAGTGCAGCTTACTCCAAAGTATATTTCATGAATCACGATTAAATACTCTGTAGCAAAGTTTGATTTTGTTGAGGAGGTTATGATGGTATCCTAAAAGAATGAAAACGGTGTCTGCATTAACCGTGTGAGGTCAAGCACATTGATAGTCAACGTGGGGATAGGTAGGGATATTGTTAATCATCGGGTATTCTTCCACCTGTTGAATATTCTTTCAAGTACACTCTACTGTTGAAGTAACACACCTCTGTAGAGGTAACAGATTCCTAATTACATCCGCCACACAAGCTAATTCTATATATATGTGTGCTGCTGTCCTGCCCCTGTGTCTGCAATGTTGACATGGGTGTATGTAGTTTCAGTTACACCCCACAGTACGTACGTAAGAGTACATGGAGAAGTCAAAAAAGGGTTGTAAACGACTGGGAACAGATCGATACTGTTTATTCCGTTACAACACAGACACAACGGCATATACGAAAATACGGTGACAGCAAAAGCATGAAATATCTCAGTGCTAGCAATACTGAACTGCACACTCGGCAGTTATGATCATAATCATGGCCTTCAAATCTCTCACTTCTCAGAATACTCAAAGACTGCAGCTACAGCAGTTATATTAATGGCCTTACAAATCTCTACACTTCTCATATACTCAAGACTGCAACTACGGCAGTTATATTAATGGCCTTACAAATCTCTACACTTCTCAAATACTCAAGACTGCAACTACGGCAGTTATATTAATGGCCTTACAAATCTCCACACTTCTTAAATACTCAACACTGCAACTACGGCAGTTATATTAATGGCCTTACAAATCTCCACACTTCTTAAATACTCAACACTGCAACTACGGCAGTTATATTAATGGCCTTACAAATCTCCACACTTCTTAAATACTCAAGACTGCAACTACGGCAGTTATATTAATGGCCTTACAAATCTCCACACTTCTTAAATACTCAAGACTGCAACTACGGCAGTTATATTAATGGCCTTACAAATCTCTACACTTCTTCAAAAAACACAGCGAAAACCATCGCTAGACATATTCCTAGTGCTCTGCGCAGACACACACTTATAGGCTGACTCCCTCAGTCAACCCCCGGGACACAATGCTCTGTCGTACACCCTCAGGGCACACACTGTGAACTCCCTGTCACGAGACTCGACTGTTTGAAACCCCATTCAGTCAAAATACATGCAGGCTAGCCGCGAGCTAATCACAGCTCAATACAACTCAGGGATAAATTCCTCACAGGCTTGACTCAACGCTGTGAGAAGCGATCATCGCTTTGTTCTCGATCATACGAGAAGATATTATTCCTATCCCCTTTTAAACAAGCATCAGCTTAATCGGGCATTCAAGTGCCACAACCCATAATTTCACTTTGTCCAAAAAACATTCCAAAGATCACTTCCCTTCCATCGGGTCTACTCGCAAGATTTTCCCACACACCCGGGGGAAAAAATTTTAGAAAATAAAAAAGTTCTAACATATACCTACAAAAACTTTATCTTATGATAAACAAAATTAGTACATTTACAAAAAATATCAGCAGTAAATGTAAAAATGAAGTGTCCTACAAAATCAAAGAAGTATACTAAAATTAATCTAATACAAAACCAAGTTAAGTATGTTCAATATAGACTAAACAGGAAACAACCAATAGTAAAAGAAAAGACATGATAAAAAAAAAAACGAAGTATGATTCGTAGTTTGAAGAAAATGAGAAATCAGAATATGAGAGAAATCAAATAAAATCTCAAGATAACAATCAAGTATACAATTCCTTAAATGTAAAATAAATACAATTATTATCTTAAGTTATAATTAATCTAACAATACAAAGAATGAAAGTATAATAAACGTAATGAGAAAAAGTATACAAGAAGCATGAAGTGAGACGTAGATGAAGCACAGAAGTATAACGAAAGTATGAAACGATACTGAAAAGACAATAGAAAAGATGTAAAGTAATAATGAATAGTCAACAAAGACTGATGGAAAGTAAAGATGAAAATGTAGAGAAAAATAGTAACAATACATTATAATAACTATCTAAATCAAAGAATGAATTGTCTAAATAATTACAATCATAATCGAAAATTACAACACAAAATGACAAAGTGTATCTAACACCACAAAAGAAAGCTTATGACAAAACTAAACATAATAAGTAATTTAAATAAATTATAAAACTTATACCTAACTAAAATAAATTATACTTAATATCAAAGCTATGAGGAAAAAAAATTCGCACTGACGGACAGTCATTCGCTAAATATAGAAAAAATACATCAAAACATCAAAACAATTTCAAAGAACTAATGACACTACACATTACTAACTATAATATACAGTCTAGCGCTGGCGCAAAAAAATATCACAATGTCAAAAAATAATACATTTTTGAAGAAAAATAAAATACCAAAATGTTTAACAACGCTAAATTCCAAAGAGAGAAAAATAGTATTACATATGCAAACAATTCAAAGTTATAATTAATAAACTAATCAATGAAATCAACTTTAAAAAAAATGAAGGTCATATAAACAATCTATCTCCAAACAGACACACATCAACGAATGTAAGTTTAATTTAACATTTAAATTCTTTCGGCAGACAATTACGTTGAGCTCAGCTACAGTGTTAATTGGCTATAATTTTATGACTTACTCAATGTAGCGGGAGGTTATTTAAATTTATTTATTATGTAAGAGTATGCCAGTAAAGAGTTCTGACCTTACAAGTAATACCCCAGTCTTAGAAATAAGCACTGGTGTATTGTTATCATAACAATAGTCAGACTGTGAAAACCCTGGCCCAGTTGGTAAGAAGTAGTACCAGGATTTAAGGTGTCCC
Organism: Oreohelix idahoensis; assembly: GCA_024509875.1. Classification (NCBI taxonomy): domain Eukaryota; kingdom Metazoa; phylum Mollusca; class Gastropoda; order Stylommatophora; family Oreohelicidae; genus Oreohelix; species Oreohelix idahoensis. Next base: position 59,072 of record JAMPIV010020208.1, on the reverse strand, counting down.
CTCCCTGTGACTATCTTATGATTACTTATATGCTAGGGGATAAGTAAAATGTACATTCACTGAACCCACAAAATGGAAAAAGTGAATAAATCCTCAGGTACAGTTAAAATAGTTTAATAATTACACTAATATTCTATTTCTACTAGTTGGAAAAGAGTATACACATATATATATAAAATATTCACACAATTACTATTATTTTCTGTTTAGACTTCAAGATCTTAAATAATAAAGTTACTGAAATCACTGTTATTAGTCCTTTGAATTTAAGGATAACTGTCATCAGTTGACTGAGTTTATGTATGGTTACTTATTGTTTTCAACTATTGGCTGTTTCACATGTATAGGTGGTCAGTGTCAAACAGGACACTTATCTTTCCAACTTGATACTGCTGAAACTGTCCTTTGCTGATATCAGACTTGGTAGGCCCAACAGTAGGGATGCCAATGATCAGTTGAAGTTCACTCTTTGGGGTCCTGCACTTTTGTGGGATTGCCTCGGATGAACTGCACCGGCTTCTGATACTGGACAGTCTGGTTTGAGTTATTTCATGGAACCTGCAACATATCAGCCTTGGCTAGTATCTGGCTAGACTTGTAGCTGACTAGCACAGATGTCAGACCAGTCAGTCATCAGATGTCACCGTTATACAATCATAGTAAGTAAGGACATCATTTCAGTGATATAGCATTAATATTAACATTTCAATTAAGTATAACTGACTAGCACATAAGTCAGACAAGTCAGTCATCAGGTGTCAGAGTTATACAGTCATAGCAAGTAACATCATTTCAATGATACAGAATTAATATTAACATATCAGTAATAAACATCATCTGGTTTAATCCGCTCCTATACATCCCTTCATATTCTATAACTTGATCCTTCCAAATCATATCAAGTACAAATTCAAATCTGATGCTATCTTAGCAACTACCCAAAATTAATACATAAAATAAATAGAGTGAGTGACCACGTGATCAGGTTGCTTTCTACTGAAACTGGCTGTAGAACACTCCAGTTTACCAGCTGTAAATGGGTACAAAGTTGTGCGCTCGAACTAGGGAAGGCAAAGGCAGCGAGGAAGGGGACTAGTCACCTTAGCCTCGTAACTGGGATCTTCCATGATGAAGTTTCTAACACTTCATTTCCCTATGACAATCTCTGGTCATGGGACTGCCCTTATCTTCGTAAGCGATAATGCATTTAATATCGACGAGATACAGCATTAAATATAATAAATATTTTCTATTTGGCTGTGGGGCTAGTTTTGATACGTTTTTTTTTTTGTACAAGCAACCATCTTCCACTAAGCACATGAATAAATCATATTAAAATAATAATACGTTATATCAATGAATATTATACAGGCATATTTTGTGAATTCTAAATGAACCTGTAATACAAAATAAAAGAAATTATTATACAGGATAGCTATCGTAAATTCGCTTACCCTCAGACTCCAGACACTTAGACTGAAATTTTCTGGCGATCCGCTCACACTTCAGATGGATTTAGAGTCGTGGCGTTATCTGCCCTCAGTCTTGTCTCAACCTCTTGCGTTGTGTATCTCTCTCAGTTTACCGATCCGCTTTAAATACGTATAGCGCGGACGTATCGGAGAGTACCGACGTCACAGCTTAAACCTAACCTGAAAAAATCCTTCCCGAACCGTGATTTCAGCCGATCTGTGCGTCGACTGAAATTTTGCCTTTCTCATTCTCAGCATATATAATATCCATATTGTTCCATCTTATCTAGTTTTATTCAGCTGATAAAACTCTATCTTCCTATCCATGTAAATTCCCAAACTGTTATTTGTTGATTTTAATATTTAGAACAGAAGTGAGTTTACATGCTTTTAGCGTAACTGTGGGCAGCCGAAATACGCATATATCTCCGTAAATGAGAACTTCCTACCGTTCCATCTTATATGCAGTTATACACCATCCTTCCCTGTACTGAAATGTAAAATCCTTTTCATACGGATTCCCTTCGTTTTATTTTATCGTTGGCGATTTCCTCTGTCCGATACACATTTCGCTGATACGCCGCCATTTTGAAAGCGGTCACTCGATCGTAGATGGGTTTATAAATCTAACTGAACTCATTTGCAATGACTTGAAACCAATTTTGCGACATAGCTCCCCCATATTTTAAGCTGGATGATATCTAGCTTAACTATTGGGTAAGAACTATGTATCAAGACGGGAAATTGGAAGAAGTAATTAAAGAAATGGATAATTATAAGTTGGACTTATTGGGTGTCAGCGAGTGTAGATGGACGGGGAAGGGCATAAAATATATTTCAGAAGAAAAAAAGCAAATTATATACTCTGGTAGTAATGATAATCGTCACACAGAGGGAGTAGCCATCCTAATGACACAGAAAGCAGCAGCATCGCTTATCAGCTGGGTACCTATCAATGAGAGGCTAATATTAGCTAGATTTCAGACACGATTTTTCAAGCTCTCAATTGTACAATGTTATGCACCAACTAACGACGCTCTTGATACCACAAAAGATGACTTCTATGAAGCACTTCTAAGTACCATCAACACAATACCCAAGCATGACATAATAGCAGTCATGGGTGATTTTAACGCCAAAGTAGGTGACAACAACGATGGGTACAAAGATATCTCGGTACTCATGGCATAGGCTGTATGAATCAAAATGGCGAAAGACTTCTAGAACTTTGTGAAATATCAAACCTCGTTGTGGCAGACACCATCTTTCCACATAAGAATATCCACAAGATAACATGGAATTCACCTGATGGCAGAACTAAGATCCAGATAGATCACTTCTGCATAAGCGCTAAATTTTGCTCATCAGTTCAAGACGTCAGAGCATACAGAGGTGCAGAGATCGGAAGCGATCATAACCTCTGCATAGCTAAAATGAGAATTAAACTGAAGAAGTTATACCAACCGAATAAAAATAGAAGAATAGATGTACACAGACTGCAATCAAATGATATAAAGAAGGAATATAATGTCAAAATGAACAACTATTTCGATGCTTTAGGCAAAATTGAAAATGATATCACCACCAAGACAATCGATACTAAATGGGAACAACTGAGAACAGCAATGACAGAAGCAGCTGTAGCGACCACCGGATACCTAGTACATAAAAAGAAAAAATGGATGAGAGAAGATACTTGGGATAAAATACAAGAAAGGAAAACAGCAAAACTTAAACTACTAGCGGCAAGTACACATAATGCAGTTGAATCTTGCAAACTAACTTATAACTTGTTAAATAAAGAAGTGAAGACAAAAAACTCGAAGAGATAAAAGACATTTCATCAATGAACTGGCCGTAGAAGCTGAAAATGCTGCAAGAACTGGTAATAGTAGGTGCCTTTATCAAATTACAAAACAACTATGTCACCAGCCTACTGCTATGGAAATACTTGTTAAAGGTAAATTAGGGAATTCAATACCAACAGAAAAAGAACAAATGAAGAGATGGGCTGAGCACTTCATGGAGGTGCTAAACAGACCACCACCAACAGTAACACCTGATTTTAATAACGAAACACCCACAACCACCTTGCCAATAACTTGCGATGAATTCACGCTGGACGAGATCAAACAAGCCGTTAAAAGATTAAAAAATTTTAAAGCTGCTGGAGTTGACGAAATTTCAGGGGAAATGATTAAAGCAGTTAATGACAACAACCTCTTGAGAATTTTAGATATTATAAATGAAGTATGGAGAGAAGAACAACCACCACAACAATGGAAAGACAGTATTATTGGAGAGTTACCGAAGAAAGGTGATCTATCAGACTGTAATAACTGGCGTGGTATATCTGTATTATCAGTACCTGGAAAATTATTATGTTGCATGATGTTAGAAAGACTTAAATTGCATGTTAGAAATGTGAAATATCAAACCTCGACGAAAAAGATCAGAGAAGAACAAGCGGGTTTCAGGCCGAAACGATCATGTATTGATCAAATATTCACACTAAGAACAATTATAGAAGAATCAGTGGAAAGGCAATCGCCACTTATTATCACCTTCGTCGATTTTCAAAAAAGCCTTTGATATCTACACCGCCCATCATTGTGGAAGATACTTACAATCTATGGTTTTCCAACAAAATATGTGAAAAATTGAATCAAAGCGCTATATGACAATGCAAGATGTTGTGTTAGAACAAATAAAGGGAATACAGAATGGTTTACAGTAGAAACAGGGGTGAAACAAGGCTGTAGTCACCACTACTTTTTGGAATAGCTATTGATTGGGTTATGAGAAAAAAATACCCACAATGAACAATTGGGTATAAAATGGACAAATGGAAAATTCCTGGGGGACCTGGATTTCGCAGATGATGTAGCATTCTTAAGTTCAACACCAAGACAATCCAAGAAGCAATAAATAATTTGTGAGATACTTGGGAAATACAAGAAAAGGAAAACAGCAAAACTCTCTCGGTTTGCAAAATTGGTCTCCAAATAAATGCCTCTAAAACTAAAGCTATGAACCTTTTCTAACGAGACCTTTGATATCATCTTGAACGGGGAAAAACTACAGAAAGTTGAAAGTTTCAATTATTTAGGCAGTAAAATGACTCAGGATGGTGACACAACAAGAGAAATCCATACTAGAATTGCTTTGGCAGCTAGCGCCTTCAATAGATTATCTAACATTTGGAAATTACGATATTTGAAACATACATACCAAGCTTCGTCTGTTTAATTCAAATGTTATCTCAGTGTTAACATACGGCTGTGAGAGTTGGAAAATAACAAAATCATTGGAGAACAAGCTGAATACATTCGAGAACAAATGTCTTAGAAAACTCATGAACATCAGTTGGAAAGAATTCAAGACTAATCGACAAATAAGAGAAGACTCTAGGCAGAAAATATGTCTCCGACTATATAAGGAAAAGACGATGGTCATATATCGGTCATGTCCTACGAATGGAGAGAAGAACAAAACAACAGAATACCACTACAGGCGCTCACTTGGGTTCCTGAGGGTAAGCGGAAAAAAGGAAGACCAAAAGAAACACTCAGAAGAACAATAATAAGAGAAGGAAGAACGTTGGGCCTAAATAATGTGCAAGAGCTAAGAGGAGTGGCGTCACAACGAACAACCTGGAGAGCACTGGTTTCTGCCTTATGCGCCGTGTTTGGCGCTTAAAGAATTTATTATTATTATTTATTGGGTACAAGACAATTGCAAATCGACCATTCCGAGGTTAGTTTTCCTTCCTTCTATCCTCCTCAAGCTCTGTGGGATGGCGACTTAGAAAATCTGCGCCTACATTCTGTTTTCCCGGAAATATGTGAATAGTGAAGGAATATGGCTGAATCAATAATGACCATCTTAATAAGCGAGTGTTTGCATGACGTGATGAGGCCAAAAATGATAGGGGTTGATGATCGCACTGGACCACAAATGGTTTGCCATACAAATAGGGTTGAAACTTATTGATGGCCCACACCAATGCTAAACATTCCCTCTCTATAGTAGAGTAATTCTTTTCTGCCACGTTCAACTTGCGGCTGGCATAAGCCACAGGAAACAGTTCCTCATTCTGGGTCTGAGATTTTTGCAAAAGCGCGCCCCAATTCCACAAGCTTGCATCAGTCCGTACTATAAAATTCTTGCGTCAGATCTGGTAACTTCAGAATAGGCTTACTAGTGAGTCTATGCTTCAAAGCTATGAATATGCATGCTACACTCCGCCGTCCACTTTATTGTGTCAGGTTTTCCTTTCTTTGTCAATCGTCAAAGGTGCACAGAAAGGTGTTGAAAAGTCTTTGATGTACTTTAGAGTAGAATCCTCCTAAGGATACGAACAAGACCTCACATCCTTTTTTGTCTGTGGTCTAGGTGCATTCCTTAACTTTTCTAACTATTTTTTTGGGATCAGGAGACATGTTTCCATGACAAATTGTATGTCCCAAAAATTCTAATTCCTGACATCCGATTACACACTTTGTTGGACGAGCAGTCAAACCTGCCTCTCTGAGTCTACCCAGTAACATTGATAGAGAATGTAGATGATCCTCAAATGTTTCCGTGGCTATGAGAATGTCATCCATAAAGTTGGTGATGTTAGAGTTGTTCAAGGGTTCCAGCAATTTCCTCATCATCCTTGAAAATACGCTTGGTGCGTTTTTCAGGGTAAGCCGAAAGGTAGTACATTAAATTCGTAGTGACCATCCGAAGTGCTAAAAGCCAGCATGTGTCGGATCTCGGGTTTGACAGGAATCTGGTAATATCCCTTACTTAAATCGACCTTAGAGAAATATTTCGCAGTACTTAGCGTCGAGAACAGCTGATTGGTATCCGGTAATGGATCAGCTTGGGTTTCTGTGATCGCATTTAATTTCCGGTAATCGATACAGAGTCGGTGTTCTCCACTTGGTTTTCTCAACAGTACAACACTTGAACTGTAAGGTGATTCTGACTTGGAAATGATTTGTTCTTGCAACAGATAATCAATTTCCTCCTTCAATGCCTGTGCCTTGGCATATGGTATAGGGTAGGTCTTCATGCAGATAGGTGTTGGATCGATGACCTTCATATCATATGTCAATAAGTTGGTGCATCCTGGTTTATCAGTTAACACATCTGCATGTGTTTTTAAAACTTCTTTAACTTGCTCCCTCTGTTCCTGAGTTAACTGAGTACTAATTTTGACTTGTTCATATGTCTCAGTCGGTCTTAATGGATACTCTATTGAGGTAAGTGGTTCATGCTTCATTTCGGTTGCGATGGCCAGAGTCATCATATGAGCTACCTCCGTTGATGTCCTGTCATAATATTTCTTTAACAGATTAACATGGTACACCCTTTCTTTGCCCTTCTTGTCAATTTTGTAATTAGTCCTCGATATTTTCTCTAGCACGTTATATGGACCCTGCCAACCAATCTGCAGTTTGTTGTTACTGCTGGGCAATAGAAGAAGCACTTTTTCTCCAACAGCAAGTTCCCTATCCTTTGCTTTCTTGTTATAGTATTCAGTATGTTTCTTTCTGGCTCTGCGAAGATTGTCATTAGCCAATTTCCAGCCCATTTTCAGTCGAGTGGTCAACTCATTTACATACTGAATTGATGAGGTGACACTTTCCTCTGCCTTCTCATCTGTCCAAGTCCGCAGCAATGCTTCCAGTGGACCTTTTATAGGCCGACCAAACAACAATGTGGCCGGTGCCATTCCTGTGGAATTGTGTGGGACTTCCCGGTATGCGAATAATGCAGCGGGTAAGTATACATCCCATGTTTCAGGTTTTTCACTTGCCAGCTTCCTGAGAATAGAAATGAGCGTACCGTTGAACCGCTCGACTTGACCATTTCCTTGTGGGTGATAAGGAGAGCAATGATAATGTCTGGCTTGAAAAATCCTGAACACTTCTTGGGTTAGCTTTCCCTTGAACTGGGAACCATTGTCCGTCAATATTTGATGTGGAAAGCCTAACCGGGTGAATATTGTCAACAATGCCTCTGCCACATGCTTAGAATCTATAGATGCCATGGCTACGGCCTCTCCCCACATAGAGCATGTATCAACTAGAGTTAAGATATAACTATTCCTTCTCTTAGTCCTAGTGAGGGGTCCAACAATATCCACTGCAACTCTCTCGAATGGAGTACCCATGATTGGCATTTCTCCTAGAGTTGCTGGTGCAGTCCCATGCTTGGGGGCTACACGTTGACACTCTGGACAAGATTTCACATATCGTTTGATATCTTCCGTGATCCCTGGCCAGTAATAGTGACAAGCTATCCGTTGACTGGTGGCACCAATTCCCATGTGTCCACTAAATGGAATAGCATGTGCGAGCTCCATAACTTTCTCCCTGTATGACTTTGGTACTACCAGCTGTCCATGTCCTTGAGGTCCTGTACCAGCTTTTCTATACAGTAGTCCATTTTTCATATACAAGTCTCCTTTTTCTGGAGGGTTATGGGCCTTTGGCAATTTGCCAAAACAAGGCTTCAATGTGTCATCTTCTGATTGAGCCTGTTTCATCTGCTCTGGCTGAGTATTGTTAGGATTTTCCTCCTCGTTTTTGGTGCTCGACCTGGTCTGGACTGCTGCCAGGACAACAGGTTTTACTGGGTCACCCAAAAATACATACCTACACCCCAATATCAGCGGGTATATAGGGTCATCTATCACTGCGGCTGTTATCACTCCTTCCACGTAGCGAGATTTCACATTGATCCTAGCTATAGGAAGTGTCATGGTTGCTGTTCCCTTAGTTGCCCCTTGTATTTCCACGGTGTCTGTGGTAATTTGATCAGAGTGCACTAGGGTTGAACTCACAACTGAGTCGAAATCCAGGCCGGTATCATATAAGCACATGACTCGATTGCCGTTCACGGTTACGAGCTCACTCACAGGGGGATGACGGAGGCTATTCTGACTCCCTGTCAGTTCCATCATATCTGTCCTATTCCCTGTTGCTAAACATGCAGCGTGATGAGGGGTTTTCCTTCTACAATCTACAGTGTTGTGGTTGCTCATCTTACAAATTTTGCACCACTTATCTCCCTGTTTGTAGGGTTTCTTTTCCTGAGTCTGAGGGTTCTTGTCCTTATTATCAAATCTTGGCTTATTTCTGTATGGATGATCCTTCTGGTCAAACTGGGTATTCTGCGGTGGTGGCTTATATCCTTCTACCTGCTTCCTTTTCGTTCCTACTAGTTCAGCTTGAGCGGCTTGGTACCTCTCTGCACATTTCAAAGTGTCTTCCAGCCTCTCTGCTCCTTGTTCCATAAGGAATTTCCGCATTTCTTGAGACATGGAATCTTTCACTTGCTCTAACATAACCATTTCTTTCAGATCCTCGTATGTTTTCTGATACTTACCTAAACTACTCCATTTCAACAAATACGTTTCTAGCCTAGCTGAGAACTGGTTATATGTTTCTCCAGGTAGAGGTTTAGAAGTTCTAAATTTCTTCCTATATGCCTCAGAGTTCTTTTCATACCGGATCAGTAAGGCTTGCTTTAGTATCTCATAATTTTCCTGATCTTCTTTGGGGAGTTTCAGAAACACATCATATGCAATACCTCTCAATCCCTGGGATAACTTTAGACTCCATTTTTCCTTTTCCAGTCCATAGGTAGAGGCTAGCCTTTCATACCTATCCAGGTACGACTCTATTGCGTCCTCCTTTTCAACAAATGGATCTAGGTGGAAGTTCATGGCCCCATTTGCTGTGTTCTGAAAAGAGCTATTCGCAGAATGAGGTGAGCTATTACCATGGGTGATAGTCCCAGCCTGAAGTTCAAGATCAAGCTGTCTCATTTTCAGCTCATGGTCTCTCTCTGCTTGTAACCTCCTTTCTTCTCTCTCAGCTTCTAATTTCTTGGCTTCTTTTCTAATTTCTTGGCTTCTCTTTCTGCTTCCAATTTCTTGGCTTCTCTTTCTGCTTCCAATTTCTTGGCTTCTCTTTCTGCTTCTAATTCTAATTTCTTGGCTTCTCTCTCTGCTTCTAATTTCTTGGCTTCTCTCTCTGCTTCTAATTTCTTGGCTTCTCTCTCTGCTTCTAATTTCTTGGCTTCTCTCTCTGCTTCTAATTGCTTTGCTTCTCTCTCGGTGTACTTTTCACATTCCGTCGTGACATACCGGATCAGAACGTCACCATCCATGCCAAGCTCTTTTCCCACCTGCAGTGTAGCAGACCTAAATTTGACCAAGTCAGCCATGATGTATCTGTAGTCTAGTAGGGCAAGTGATCTTACTCAAACTAATTTACTACAATATAATTAACTTAGTTAAAATTAAAGTTAATTAAACTGACTTCACCATATATGAAACAGCTTTCTTTATCTGTACTCAATGGTACTCCTAAAAATATAATTATTTCCTACTATGTTACTCTTTCCAAAAAATTTTTAAAAAAAAAATTTCTACACAGCAGAAATAGAAAGTTGGCTCAGGAATATCAAAGATATATCCCGCAGACGAGCCCCCACTGTAGCGGGAGGTTATTTAAATTTATTTATTATGTAAGAGTATGCCAGTAAAGAGTTCTGACCTTACAAGTAATACCCCAGTCTTAGAAATAAGCACTGGTGTATTGTTATCATAACAATAGTCAGACTGTGAAAACCCTGGCCCAGTTGGTAAGAAGTAGTACCAGGATTTAAGGTGTCTCCTCCCTGTGACTATCTTATGATTACTTATATGCTAGGGGATAAGTAAAATGTACATTCACTGAACCCACAAAATGGAAAAAGTGAATAAATCCTCAGGTACAGTTAAAATAGTTTAATAATTACACTAATATTCTATTTCTACTAGTTGGAAAAGAGTATACACATATATATATAAAAATATTCACACAATTACTATTATTTTCTGTTTAGACTTCAAGATCTTAAATAATAAAGTTACTGAAATCACTGTTATTAGTCCTTTGAATTTAAGGATAACTGTCATCAGTTGACTGAGTTTATGTATGGTTACTTATTGTTTTCAACTATTGGCTGTTTCACATGTATAGGTGGTCAGTGTCAAACAGGACACTTATCTTTCCAACTTGATACTGCTGAAACTGTCCTTTGCTGATATCAGACTTGGTAGGCCCAACAGTAGGGATGCCAATGATCAGTTGAAGTTCACTCTTTGGGGTCCTGCACTTTTGTGGGATTGCCTCGGAGGAACTGCACCGGCTTCTGATACTGGACAGTCTGGTTTGAGTTATTTCATGGAACCTGCAACATATCAGCCTTGGCTAGTATCTGGCTAGACTTGTAGCTGACTAGCACAGATGTCAGACCAGTCAGTCATCAGATGTCACCGTTATACAATCATAGTAAGTAAGGACATCATTTCAGTGATATAGCATTAATATTAACATTTCAATTAAGTATAACTGACTAGCACATAAGTCAGACAAGTCAGTCATCAGGTGTCAGAGTTATACAGTCATAGCAAGTAACATCATTTCAATGATACAGAATTAATATTAACATATCAGTAATAAACATCATCTGGTTTAATCCGCTCCTATACATCCCTTCATATTCTATAACTTGATCCTTCCAAATCATATCAAGTACAAATTCAAATCTGATGCTATCTTAGCAACTACCCAAAATTAATACATAAAATAAATAGAGTGAGTGACCACGTGATCAGGTTGCTTTCTACTGAAACTGGCTGTAGAACACTCCAGTTTACCAGCTGTAAATGGGTACAAAGTTGTGCGCTCGAACTAGGGAAGGCAAAGGCAGCGAGGAAGGGGACTAGTCACCTTAGCCTCGTAACTGGGATCTTCCATGATGAAGTTTCTAACACTTCATTTCCCTATGACAATCTCTGGTCATGGGACTGCCCTTATCTTCGTAAGCGATAATGCATTTAATATCGACGAGATACAGCATTAAATATAATAAATATTTTCTATTTGGCTGTGGGGCTAGTTTGATACGTTTTTGTACAAGCAACCATCTTCCACTAAGCACATGAATAAATCATATTAAAATAATAATACGTTATATCAATGAATATTATACAGGCATATTTTGTGAATTCTAAATGAACCTGTAATACAAAATAAAAGAAATTATTATACAGGATAGCTATCGTAAATTCGCTTACCCTCAGACTCCAGACACTTAGACTGAAATTTTCTGGCGATCCGCTCACACTTCAGATGGATTTAGAGTCGTGGCGTTATCTGCCCTCAGTCTTGTCTCAACCTCTTGCGTTGTGTATCTCTCTCAGTTTACCGATCCGCTTTAAATACGTATAGCGCGGACGTATCGGAGAGTACCGACGTCACAGCTTAAACCTAACCTGAAAAAATCCTTCCCGAACCGTGATTTCAGCCGATCTGTGCGTCGACTGAAATTTTGCCTTTCTCATTCTCAGCATATATAATATCCATATTGTTCCATCTTATCTAGTTTTATTCAGCTGATAAAACTCTATCTTCCTATCCATGTAAATTCCCAAACTGTTATTTGTTGATTTTAATATTTAGAACAGAAGTGAGTTTACATGCTTTTAGCGTAACTGTGGGCAGCCGAAATACGCATATATCTCCGTAAATGAGAACTTCCTACCGTTCCATCTTATATGCAGTTATACACCATCCTTCCCTGTACTGAAATGTAAAATCCTTTTCATACGGATTCCCTTCGTTTTATTTTATCGTTGGCGATTTCCTCTGTCCGATACACATTTCGCTGATACGCCGCCATTTTGAAAGCGGTCACTCGATCGTAGATGGGTTTATAAATCTAACTGACTGCTAAGAAAATGCTGCATGCCTGACTGGCAAGAAAATCAAGCTCTGGAAAAATCAAAGTTTCACAATATACTAACAAATCCAAATACAAGATCATTTCAGATACATACAAGCTATTTCCAAAATTACATTTCACATCATAACAGATAATTCATATCTTCTGTGTATGTTTTAATATATTATTTAAACATGGCATCAAAACATGACAACAACAACAACAAAAATTAAATTAAGTGAATAACAATCACTCAGAACTATCTAAAAGTTACCACTACATCAACACAGTAAATGAGTTTGTGCATAGGGCTGGCAAACTCATCATGCACGAAACTAACCTAACAATCACAGTTACCAAAAATTCAATGTACCATATAGGAGTATAAAGATAAATGATTATGATCCAAGTCAGCATGGATTTGTGACTAGTGTGTATAGATACAACCTGCTTATAGCATTCATCAAAAATTACAGTCAAGTCATATAAATAACAATAAAAACAACAAAAAAAAAAAAGATTATGGCAATCAAATGATGCATCATAATATCACAACGAAATTACATGTTATTCTAAAAATAACAACATATCATGTACGATATCATAAAATACAAAAAATATTTACTGTCTAAAAAAATAAAAACGAAAAATCAGACGTAAACACTCCCACTTTCTTTAGAACATGCTTGACCCTCAGCAAGTAAAACATCAGACGTTAGTTGGACGCTGTCTGGTTTCGCTTGAACAAACACTCGAGCGCCAAGTTGACCTACATATTTGACCGATACTGTAAACAGGAGCGCTGACTCATTCATCGCGAAGTCGCTTCTGTCAAAAAATACAAATGAAAATTTCCACTTTAATCAGCCGTAAGATTTAAGTAGCAAAAACGGATAGTTAATTCAACAATTACCTAACACAGTGGTTCGTGTAAAGTCCTGGTCTCTTCACGATGTCATCAGCTCTTTTCCTATGACATGTAGATACTACAGACACATGACCGCACTTGTATGTCGTCAATGCTGTATTCTGCAATAGATTTTTACACCTAACACAACGAAATGCTCTCTCGACATCAAAATTAGAACAAGCAGTATCATTCAATAGACCATTATTATTCTTATTACTCTGCCTGTAAGAAAACTTAGGCTTTAGTTGAGGAAAGTCACTCTGGTTATGTGACGAAAAATTTGGAGATTTGTTATGTCTATGGAACACATTGTCTTTTCCTCTATTTTGACCATTGTTATTTTTATGAATCAAGTTAGCATTGTTGCGATTACCATCTCCTCTTTGAATATAGTTACTTCTAAATCAAAATGTTGAAATCTGTCAAATTGTTTACAGTTCATTGAATAATAAGAATTACCACTTGACAAACTCCTTTGGTCCTGTCTAACCTTAGAATTATTTCTCTTACCAAAGCCTTTACTTTCTCTGCCTATGGGGATATGCTTACCAATTCTGTCAAACTGACTTAGCTGAGTTTGACGAGCAACTGGATCGCTAGAATGTTTATCATCCCGTCCATAATGTGTCTCATTCTTGGACCTAGTAGTACTAGATTTATTCCTTGCTATAAATTTATCAGAGTTTACAACAGTAGATACATGGTTCATATTAAGAGTTTTGGATTGCACTTTATGACCATTCCTTTCATGATTAACCGAACTTGATGGCAATCTAGAATTCTCTTTGTTTGTCTGACGCCACGAATCACAATCATTAGCAGAGACGCCATCAGCACGCGGAAAATTGTATCTGCCACGTAGAAATTTACCTCTATCCTGCTTAACATCAGTAGAAGTATTAGCAACGAGTGTGTAGAGCTGACTCTTTGCAACTTTCTGTCTATCACTGTCAACATTGACAGTAGACCATTTGTCGTTGTTTAAGATGATATCAAGTAGACGATCTAATCTTTTCCTTATCTGTGCAATCTCAAGATCTTTATGAGAGATCTGTTCACCAAGTTTCTTATTTAAATTCTCAATCCTAGTCACCTTCTCTTTCTCAGCCTTTACCTCTTTTAATCTCTTTTCCGCATCCACTTCTTTATTTGTTCTACTCTGTGTCAACTCTATCTGAAGTGCCTCGGTCTCACTATCCTGCCTATTTGTAAGCTCAACAACCCTTTCTGGTAATACCGCATTCTTTTCTTTAAGTTGGCGACCTAGGACAATGTTATAGTTTAATAGACCAACAAGTGTTTTATTATAGGACTTTTCACGTTCCTTTTTATCTTCCAACTGAGTTTTCAACTCTTTGATTTCGCTTAATGCAGAATTCAAACTTGCTTGCACACTAGCAAGTTCCGAGTTTGATTTATACAAATCACCTGTGAGCTTAGACAATTTTTTCTGAAGTTTACTCTCGTCAGCAATACTCTTTGAGCAATTTTTTCTTTCCTGTCTGTTGACTCTTACTTCCTCATCTTCTAACTTCTTTTCCTGATTGTCAGAGATGCCGTAGAAAATTAACGTGTGTATATTTCTTACTATATGATCATGTTTAACATCCATATAGATGTATGCCAATGAACGAAGGTAAGTTAATAATCGTGCTAAATCCTCTGCCCTTCTTAAATGAGGATGAGACTGAAAATTGTCCTTAGCAAAATATCTTAAGGCTTTTGACGTATTGACCAAAAATCTGTCCATTACATGTGCCTCAAGCTCTGCGCCTTTCAATTTTTCAAAATCTTTCCCTTCTTCATATAAATATACCAAAATAGGCCTCATATCTTCAGGATCTGTATCAACATCAAGATTCATAGTGATTTATCTATTGAGTTCACTGTATATGTAATCACCTATACAAATTATTGTCCCAAGAGGTTGGACAATTACCTTTCCTGATCACAGAGTTAACTACCTGTTTAAAAAAAAGAGCTTATTCCCAAATCTGTATCAGCAATTCTTTTCTATAGTACCTTTATATGGGCATATTCAGGAAAGTCTATATATATATGTCATAGCCATAAGTTACTTATGCATCAACTTCTATAATCAATCTATATAGATATCGACAATAACCACAACAGATATCAATAGATTAAGTTTGTACAATTCAAGAAGGCCTGATGACATACATGGAGCGACACAATTTAAACTCTACCAAACCACTTATCTTTCATTAATCCCGTTCCTCTCCGCCAAGATACTGGATATCACAAAGTTATGCGGCTAAAAACACTCCACTGCGGGAAGGAACTCGAACTTGACTTTTTCCCTTCAGGTACTTGTGATAGAATAGCATGTGCTTGACCAATGCACACACGACAACCGGAACACAGCCTGGAACTCAGCAAACACAGCAACTCTTGACTCTTCTGTAGTCGTAAAGGTACACGTAACACCGTGTATCATAACCTCTTGGACTTGAAATGGGGATAACTGGAACAAACTGCTGGTACAAACACCGTCAAAGTCTACTTCAACCCCCGCGACCACTGCAGACGTTGTTGTGGTCTATGGTCACTAAATCGAATGTCAAACAGATACTGGTGTAGAGTTGAATAGAACCACGAATAAAACGTGCGTGGTTTCTCACTTGCGCTACACAGGCAGATTACAATACCAGGTCAAGATTCTGAACACAGGAGACCCAAGCCACGCCCACACATGGCTATTTATGTGTACATCGAGATCCCGTAGTAATAATGTTATAACGCAAATAACATAGGTGTCAGTTACACCCCGTAAGACTGGTATAGAAGATAAAACCAGTCTTGGCCACTACTGTTAGCTTTTAGGGATACAGTGTGGGGGGAATAGGTAGGGATAATATTAATCATCGGGTATTCTTCCACCTGTTGAATATTCTTTCAAGTACACTCCACTGTTAAAGTAACACACCTCTGTAGAGGTAACAGATTCTTATTTACATCCGCCACACAGGCTAGTTCTATATATATGTGTGCTGTCTTGTCCCTGTGTCTGCAATGTTGACATGGGTGTATGTAGATTCAGTTACACCCCTCAGTACGTACGTAAGAGTACATGGAGAAGTCAAAAAAGGGCTGTAAACGACTGGAACAGATCGATACTGTTTATTCCGTTACAACACAGACACAACGGCATAGACAAAAATACGGTGACAGCAAAAGCATGAAATATCTCAGCGCTAGCAATACTGAACTGCACACTCGGCAGTTATGATCATAATCATGGCCTTCAAATCTCTCACTTCTCAGAATACTCAAAGACTGCAGCTACAGCAGTTATATTAATGGCCTTACAAATCTCTACACTTCTCAAATACTCAAGACTGCAACTACGGCAGTTATATTAATGGCCTTACAAATCTCCACACTTCTTAAATACTCAAGACTGCAACTACGGCACTTATATTAATGGCCTTACAAATCTCCACACTTCTTAAATACTCAAGACTGCAACTACGGCAGTTATATTAATGGCCTTACAAATCTCTACACTTCTCAAATACTCAAGACTGCAACTACGGCAGTTATATTAATGGCCTTACAAATCTCCACACTTCTTAAATACTCAACACTGCAACTACGGCAGTTATATTAATGGCCTTACAAATCTCCACACTTCTTAAATACTCAAGACTGCAACTACGGCAGTTATATTAATGGCCTTACAAATCTCCACACTTCTTAAATACTCAAGACTGCAACTACGGCAGTTATATTAATGGCCTTACAAATCTCCACACTTCTTAAATACTCAAGACTGCAACTACGGCAGTTATATTAATGGCCTTACAAATCTCTACACTTCTTCAAAAAACACAGCGAAAACCATCGCTAGACATATTCCTAGTGCTCTGCGCAGACACACACTTATAGGCTGACTCCCTCAGTCAACCCCCAGGACACAATGCTCTCTCGTACACCCCCAGGGCACACACTGTGAACTCCCTGTCACGAGACTCGACTGTTTGAAACCCCATTCAGTCAAAATACATGCAGGCTAGCCGCGAGCTAATCACAGCTCAATACAACTCAGGGATAAATTCCTCACAGGCGTGACTCAACAATGTGAGAAGCGATCATCGCTTTGTTCTCGATCATACGAGAAGATATTATTCCTATCCCCTTTTAAACAAGCATCAGCTTAATCGGGCATTCAAGTGCCACAACCCATAATTTCACTTTGTCCAAAAAACATTCCAAAGATCACTTCCCTTCCATCGGGTCTACTCGCAACACATATGTAGGCCCCTGACTCTTACAAATGATGATGATGATTTATGTGCAGGGAACCTAACGCTACCTCCCTAGATCTCACACGGTCACTATTCTGGCTCTAGTGTATGGTGTATGGTGTACCTAGTGTCTAGGGAAGAAATGTAATGATGGTACACAACAGTAAAACACTTTAAGTGTCTATAAAGAAGAGAATAAAACTAGTAGTTAAGTTTTTCTTTGAAATAAATTGTTTCTATACACTTTATTTTGCCTGTCCAGCCAAACCGTTTGGACAGGTCTTTGAAAATGAGAACAAGATAGTTTACAGAAAAGAACAATTAAAATTGTTGGGGCAATTAGCCCAATAACTAAAAAGTTAATATATATTTATGTATGTCTTTCCTGTAGGAAATATTCATAGATTTCACATTATTCATCTAAAAAAAAAAAGAGTCACTGTATATGAGGACTGTAGTTTCATCCTACCCCCATAAACGTCCTGAGTATTGTTTCGCAATACTAGTGTTTATGACCAGAAAATGTCAGTTATGCCAAGATGTTTAACACATCACCTGGGATTCCTTGTTGAAAGATATTACAATGTGTCGTTGCAGAAAGTCTCAATCAATTTCACCACCCGCCAAAGCTCCTAATGTTATCTTTGACAGCATAAACGACTGGTTGGAGACTGGATGGTGTTATTCGTACTCAGCAGGTTTCCTGTCACCAGCTGGCAACAGGAAATAGAGCCTCACAATTCAAGAAAATATAAACAAATGACGCTGACTTTAGAAGAAACGGCTGAACTTCATAACCATGGTTTAAATTTTCAATTTTTATAATAGTCAATCGTCAAATAAAATTTTTCACAAGACCGCCATCTTTCCTCTCCTTCATCTCGCTGGCAAGTATTTTTCAAATAACTAACTTGTTTTAGTTACGTCAGAAATGCTACCGCGAGGAGGCAATAAAATTGTCTGCGTGTTTGCCTCTGCTAGAGTTGTTCCAGAGTGTATATATATGCATGGCAGACTGTGTCAGCGAAGCGGGGTTGTGCGACGCAGGTTAAGAATTGGCGTTAATAATATGTATTGTATCGTGTAACACTACCAAAAAATGTAAGGATCACTATTAAATTTTGCGTTAAAGTTGACAGAATACGTTAATTTAGATAGTTATTTGGCGGCACACTTCCGCCAAAGCGTTAATTGTAAGTCTTGCCACAGTCTCTATCAAATCGGGCAAAATGTTAAAAATGTACGTCACAAGGAACGCGAGTAGGTTTAAACGGGAGGATCGGTTCTAAGCCGTTCCATGGCACAAAATTCAACGCTATGCTGGCGTGTGAGAGCATCACCGCCAGACACAATAGATCTGTTGTATTTATTATCCTTTTATGACTAAAATTCTACTGAAATGAGCGATTATTCTCGCAGATTTTGCTACACACCTCCCATCCTAAAACATGCATTCATTTGCATTTTATAATCTGCGAGATAATTTAGCTCAATGAAGTCTTATGCGTTTT
Source organism: Oreohelix idahoensis (assembly GCA_024509875.1). Lineage (NCBI taxonomy): Eukaryota > Metazoa > Mollusca > Gastropoda > Stylommatophora > Oreohelicidae > Oreohelix > Oreohelix idahoensis. The sequence goes on along the minus strand of JAMPIV010020208.1, from coordinate 40,138 downwards.
TCTGACCTTCATCACAATGATGTCTGCTAAAAAAGTCTGCACCTATGTTCTTAGGGCCGGGGATATATTCTATCAGAAATTAGTATGGCTGCAATAATAAAGACCATCTCAATAATCTGGAATTTTTATGCTTGGCCTGTGACAAGAACACGAGTGGTGAATGATCCGTTTGGACCACAAATGCCCTGCCATATAAATAAATCTGGAATTTTTTTATCGCCCATATCAAAGATAGACATTCCTTTTCACTTGTTGAATAATTTTTTTTCCACCTTGTTCAACTTGCGGCTTGCATAAGCGACTGGGTTCAATTCTCCATCTTGTGAGGAGGACCTTTGCAACAATGTAGTGCCTAGGCCCACATTGCTTGCGTCACTTCTCACAACAAATTCTTTATTCAAGTCAGGCAATTGCAATACTGGCCTGCTTGTGAGTTTTTCTTTTAACTCCTGGTAAGCCAATTCACACTGTGCGGACCAAATTATAGTATCAGGTTGACCTTTGCGAGTTAAATCCGTCAGTGGAGCACATATAGAGTTAAAATGTTTAATGTACTTTTGGTAGAAACCACACAACGACACGAAAGATCGCACATCTTTTTTTGTTTGTGGTCGAGGCGCTTTTTTCAATTTTTCCAGATTCTTGGGATCAGGGGTCATGCTACCCTGATGTACCGTATGTCCCAAGAATTCCAACTCTTTACAGCCAATACAACATTTTGTTGGCCTAGCGATTAAGTTAGCCTCTCTGAGTCTATCAAACAGCATATTCAAAGAGGTAACTTACTTACTTACTTAGTCGTTCCCCTTCTACCGTGAGGTGTAGAGGTTTGGAAGAGAGAGCGCCAGACCATTCTATCAGCTGTCTTCTTCCTGGCCTGGTTCCATTCTAGTCCTCGGTCCTTCAAAGATTGTCTAATGTTGTCCTCCCAGCGGACTCTGGGTCGTCCTGGAGGTCTGGATCCCTGGCTCTTTGTTTCCCATGCTTGTCGTGGTAGCCAATCTTCTCCCATTCTGCAGACATGGCCAAACCATCTTAGTTGGGACTGTTCTATTTGGGTCTGCAGCGGATGGGATTTTAGGCCTTGACGGATCGCTTGGTTGCGGACCATGTCTTGGCCTGAAAAAGTCTCCCAGCCGCTGCTTTTCGAGTGGCCCGCTTTTCTTTGATGCCGCCCTTTCGGTCTATAATAGCTCCGAGATATTTAAAGTGGTCGACCTGCTCCAGGACCTGTTCTCCCAACTTAATCTGATGTTTTCTTTCTTCTCGTGATATCACCATGGATTTTGTTTTAGAGCTGCTTATGACCATCCCTCTCTTCTCCAGCTCTTCCTTCCAGACTTGCAGGTTGGATTGGAGATGTGCCTCTGATTTAGCAATCAGGGCAACATTATCAGCAAATGCCAGCTCTGAAATATAGACCTGTCTCATCTTCCAGTACACCACTGAATACTTTCTTGTTTTCTATTTACATGCCTTGATGACATCGTCCATAAGGAGTATGAAGAGGTAAGGTGATAGGATATCACCTTGTCTTACACCAGTGGTGGTCCTGAACTCTTCTGACTTATGGTTTGCTGTCCTCACATAATTTCTGCAAGACTTGTAGAAGCTCTGTATAGCATGAATCAGAGGTGCTGGAATATTCTTCCTTGCCAGACAGTCCCAAAGTTTGCTCCAGGGGACCCTGTCAAACGCCTTTTCCAGATCTATGAAACAAAGATGGATCTCACTCTTATACTCAAGGGCCTTTTCACTCAGCTGTCTGAGTGTGAAGGTTAGGTCTTGAGTACTTCGGTTTGCTCGGAATCCGCACTGGACCTCATCCAATTGTGGCTCAGCTAGGCGTCGGAGTCTCTGCTCTAGGATTCTAGAGTAGATTTTACCAGGGACACTGAGAAGGGATATGCCTCTATGGTTTCCACATTGTCGATTGTCACCCTTTTTGAAAATTGGTGTTATGATGACAATCTCCCAATCCTTTGGTATGGTCTTGTTGCACCATGCTGCCTGTAGGACCTTTAAGAGTAATAGGTCGCCTGATGCTCCCATGTACTTAACCATTTCTGGTGTTATACCAAAATATTACTTCTATATTGTGAACATTTTTCAACCAGTGGAAGTGTAAATGTAAACATGTTATATCTGTACTATTAACATTTTTATTTAAATGTAAATTAAATATAAAGCTATTCAATTTAAATGTAAGAAAAGTTATCTCTCGAGGGATTAAGTTTAATTCTCATTGAGAGTAAAATCTGAGGTAGACGGGGTGGTGGAATAGGAATAGGAAGACACATAAGCATGTGTCGGGAAAATTAATAATTCTCATCGAGGGTAAAATCTGAGGTAGATGGGATGGTGGAATAGGAATTGGAAGACACATAAGCATGTGTCGGGAAACGGAATACTTAGGAGAGAGTTTTGTTTCTATTCTTTTACCATAGTTCTTGGTGGAACCAGTGAGTGTACTAATCTCTGGAACAAAGTGAAGGTAGAAGTGGACTGCCGTACAACTAGACACCATCATCAGAGTGTCTTAGAAAACTCTGGACCAGCTTTGCAGTTATGCCCTGATCTTACGTGGAATGTGTGCGCCTTGAATCTTTACCAACGACGCGAGAACTCAAGTGATCTATCTGCACAGAACCCAAAAAATCCAGCAGGAGAAGAAACTACCATTTGTAGCTAAGTGAAACCTAAAAAAAACTGCCACAGTAAGATCTGGAAGGAATTATTCACCATACATAGACATAAAAAGAGGTGTCAGACAAGGTTGTGTGCTGTCCCCCTGCCTATTTAATTTATACACCGAAAAAATTTTCAAACAGATACAGGAAATACCAGGACTGAACATCAGTGGAAGGTCAATAAACAACCTTAGATATGCAGATGATACTGTGTTGTTAGCTGAAAGCGAACAGGAGTTACAAGAACTAGTAAAGCAAGTGAACAGTATAAGTCATGAATATGGACTCGACATTAATATTGAGAAAACTAAAACTATGATAATTAGCAAAACAGACGATAAACCCACATTAAATATAAGCGTAAATGGGAAAATCCTGGAACAAATCATGAGCTACGTATGTCTTGGTCATATAATAACAGAAGATGGCAGATGTGAAACAGAAATCAAGAAGAGAATAGGAATGGCCAAAGCTACATTCAACAACATGAAACATATACTGACATCCAAACAGTTATCTCACAAATTAAAACTGAGAATCATAAAGTGTTATATATATTCTGCATTTATGTATGGTGCAGAAACATGGACGATGAATATGCATTTGGAGAAAAGAATTGAGGCTCTTGAAATGTGGATATATAGAAGAATGGGGCGTATCTCATGGAAAGAGAAGAAAACAAATAAGGAGGTTCTACAAGATCTAGGTATGAAAAGATAACTAATGAGGGAGGTCAAAGTTCGGCAGCTAAAATACTTTGGCCACATAAAAAGGCATAAAACCTTGCAGAAGACCATAATAGAAGGGAGAGGTGAAGGCAAACGTGCAAGGGGAAGACAGCGCTATAAGTGGGAAGATAACATCAAGAGATGGACAGGAAAGAGTCTATCAGAGTGCACCACCAAGACAAGAGACAGAAGACGTTGGAGATCCATTACAGCCACCTTCGTTGTGGAGATGGCAACTGATGATGATGATTAAACCTACAATCTGCCAAAGCGACTTCTTTCATAAAACAACCTACCATTATACGATGAAGAGTATTTTCTGTTAAAGATTATTCAATTTTTTTAAACTGTTAAAACTTAGATAATAATTAAATTTGTTATTTGTAATTATGCAAATTTAACTTCGATTTAATCATTTTGAATGTACTGCATGTTTGTCTCAGCCGATTTACTAAATACACTCTAAACAGAGCTACACCATAATAATAAGAATTCCACTGAGTAAATCAGGGTGGGTGCTTAAACGAGCTGAAATTAATAATTGTTTAATTCTTTATAAAAGGCGGCGGACCGATATAAGTTAACAATTGCCCTGACAATGCAGCATTGTTCTTGACTTCAGAAATATCTTATGAAAACACGCTTGAGATGGAAGCATCATTATCCTTCTATCTACAACTCTGCCAAGAGTAATCTTGTGTGGAAGTAGACACATTTGAAGGCCCAAATTAGATACTCTTAAGTGTTGGCCGATGTTGGACCACTACTGCAAAGCAGGGGAGGCAAATCCGTGACAATAGCAAAGGATCGCGATTTAGAGGTTGGTTTAAAAGTGTAAATATTGCTGCCGAGTAGCAGTAATAAGTTACAACTCTGTTGGTGAGGACCATACTGGATTATTGAGAAACTATCTCGAACAAATTTTAAGGTTGAAGTGAAAAGAAAGCAAAATATTGACCATATAAATCTGCTTAAACCTTTCATTGAGAGTCACTCCATAGAACAGGCCCACATTACAACCAATAGGATCGCGAATCACTCAGACGATGATCCATTGACATCAGTAAGGTGTTACTGGTGGGATATGGTGTCGTTTATCTATGTGTTTATACTGGCGTCGGGTCTACCAATGTGACCGACGTACTATTTGGTTACGCGAATGTTTATGGGCCGTTTTCTTTGGTTTACATAGATGACCTGGTAAATGACGACAAGGGCCTGGGGACTATACAGGATGAGTACATCGAAGGGTAAGTAGACGCTGGACTCATAAGGTATCTTGTGACGATACAGTTTATTAACGAGGACACGTAGACGAGCATCATTATTGGTTCATGGCATACAAGGTACATCATTTACAATCATCAATATGGCCGTTGATTGACAGCACTGGACGTTATGTCTTCAAGGTTAACAGCTTGATAGAATATCTTGTTCTATCGAATTGACCATGTTCGTCTTCTTCACCTCGATACATAAACTTATAATATAATATAGTATATATTATATATATATATATTATATATTATATATATATATTATATATATATATATTATAATATATATATATATTTATATATATATATATATATATATATTAATTTCAACATCAATCCACTCCTGATGTTAAAGGGTCGCATTAACAGTTTGACACATCGAGTCAGACCGAAGCTCTGCCATAACACTGCAGGAGGTCAGGTATCTGAGGCGAGATACTTAAAAATATTGGCTAAATATTTATACTGGAACGATTCTTGGTAAAGTACTTCAAGAATGGCTTCTTCATCTTTCAAATAATTATAATAATATCATCCGCGGGTCTTCCCTAGACTTAGAGCAAGTATATAAAAATTCACGTCTATAACAGACGGAGAATATTGGGATCTGCCTCTAGAATATTTGCTAGATGGCAACAGATCGCAGCGACAAAACGCGCCGTGCAAGTTTAAGCATGGTGCACGGTGGTACGCAAATAATTACACATACAATTAACATAGATACACTCAAAAGTGCATCTATATTAGACTCACGTGTGAGGATCTCAAACATATAACTCCCCCCGCGCTAAAATATAACTTAACGTAAGGCATATTTACGACCCCGAGATTTCACACTCGGATACGAACGAAAACTCGTCGCCAACGGATGCTCTATGAAACTGTGGCAGTGTTCAACCCAAGGTTCTGTTCGATTTATCGTGAGAGCAAATGCTGGGTGGAGCAACGACTTTTGATTGTGTGTCAAAGATGTTATGAACATGGATGGGGTGGCAGCAAACTGATGGTTGATGTATTCTATCTCTATTGTGAATGAAGACGAACAAACTTCTACTGTAGTAAACATTGACTGACACACTGTTGACGATTAATGTTTTTATTAATGTCAAAAGAAGGTATATACAATTAGGCGAACACTTTGCCTCAATGTAAAGTAGAATGGACTTCAAAATACAATCTTAAAGTTGACGTTCTAACTGGTCATGAAGTTGTTCTTTCATTCATCTGCCTATTGTTATGTTTTCTAAGTTTGGCCGTTGTCAAACTTGCTGAGTAATTCTTTAAACAAATTCTACTAGGTTATTCTGGCTTGGATGTAGTATACTGCCCCACTACCAGAGTTTGAAACTGTATGACAAGCACGCGGGGAAGATAACTGGAGACAGAGAATAAGAAGACATGGAAAGATCTCGAGATGATGTCACGTGACAGAAGTACCAGTACAAATCCGTTTTAGGTCTATGCTCATTGGGGAACTTATGGGGTATGATGACTGAATGATGATACTTAATCCAAAATGACTGAATGATGATACTCAATCCAAAATGACTGAATGATGATACTCAATCCGAAATGACTAAGCTACTACGGTTGAATCAGTCGCTTCTGTTACTTGACTCTCCTTATTAGAAATTGATTTACTCCGTTTCTTGTAAAGAATATCATTACACTGTGTATGCCAGCACACCGTCTTCTTCATGAACACCACCAAGACAGATCTGAAATCCCTGCTGAGCATCGCGAAGACGAAGAAGTTAACACAACCATGCAAGAATGTCAACTCCTTAAAGAAGTTAAGCAGATCTTGGTGGTGCGAACCGATAATGTCATACCGACCGTGAAGATGGAGACAGATTCCTGACGTCATCAACACGAAGAAAGAACCAAACACCACAACTAGGAGTCGTAAGCTTTTAAATTTTTCCTTCAGTGTTCTCAGTTTCAAGTGTAATGATTGCGCATTGTTGGGTTCTTCGCCACTTCTGACAACGCCAGCTTTTCTCGTTTTATTGATTGCTCGAATTTGACAACGTGCAATGATTGCCAGATAAATATATATGATGCAAAGAGAAAGGCTAACTGTGAAATGAACAAACGGGAACATTGCATTTACTTTAAAGTCTACAAGACCATCGAAATTATCATCGTTAATGATCAATACATCGATATTTAATATTACCGCAAGAAACCATACAAATACCACTCCACAGGTGGTTACCTTTGAAGAAAGCCATCTTTGGTATAGAAACGGACGAGCAATATACAACCATCGCTCCAAAGATACTAAAAGAATATTTGTGTAGTTGGTAGTTGATGTCAACTTGCTCAAGAAGACGAAATCTCTTGTAAAGCGGTTACATTGGCCTTGGTCGGAATGTATCACCATAGTAGAACGAATTCCGTAACCTGAAAATATAATATCGCTTTCTGCCAGTGATGCAATGAATGTGTGAGTGTTATATCTCAAGCGACTACTTCCACAGATCGTGGTAAAAAGGATCAAGTTAGTGACGATACTGAATATCAAAGTAAAGTCTTGCAGAATTTTGAAGATCGCGGTAAAAACTGTTTCCTCGTCGTTTTCGAAGCATGTCTGATTCGTGGTGCCATTTTCCATTTTAACGGTGATTGGTCAGATATGAAACCAAGATGTGATTAACACATATGGTAGAGTTTATGGTAGCCGGGAGTTTTCTGACAAAAAAAAAATAAATAAGATCAATAACAGAGAGTGCAGTTATATTATTAGTATAACGAGCGACGTTCATCGTTATCATCATCATGTAAATATTATGCTCCTTATGGAGCAGGGAGCCACTACTGCTGGAAACCTCTTTACAAGAAACCTACATCAAAGCACGTGCTAGTTCAGCTGTGGTTTCTGCTGCATTTAGTTCTGCATAAAGAGGTTGCCATACAGAATCACAGTATTACAGGCATACCTCGCTTTATTGCGCTTCGTTTTATTGCACTTCGCTTTATTGCACTTCGCAGATATTGCGCTTTTTTCCAATTATTCATGTTTATTTATTAGAACGTGCCTTCTTCTTCCGACAGATTTTGGTTCTCCACCAGCAAAAAGATTACGATTCGCTGAAGGCTCAGATGATGACAATTAGCATATTTTTTTTAGCAATAAAGTATTTTTAATTTTGCAGAACATTGTTTTGTTTAGACCTAGGCTATTGAGAATTTAATAGACATAGTATAGTATAAACATGATCTTAGATAGTATAAACATGATCTGTGAGGTGGGGTGACCAGCTGTGTGAGGTCGGGGTGACCAGCTGTGTAAGATGGGGTGACCAATTCCCTTCTTCGTCACCTTTGCCTTCGCCTATCTCAAGAGCAGAGAATGTTCCCTCACAGCCGTGCGCACGCACACATGGTGTGTAAAAGCGCACACAGGAAATGGAACTGCGCACAAACATTAAATTCAAACAATTTCCCTTTTTAAAGAATTGCCTTTGCGGTAACGTGCTGTCCCTTCTCTTCGCACCACACGGGCAACCTTTTACGGAAAATCCGCGCACATCTGGTGTGGAAATTAAATTGCACGCTGACTGAAATAACGCGCAATTCTTCCCATCTGTCAATGGCACTTATTTCAGAAATGTTAATGTCTCATATATTTTACAAAATTTCTTGAGTTTCCCCCCATTTTATATTAAGCAGAGTGTTGCGAACATATTATGTCCTTAACAGGCAGTAACAGATAAATGTAGTCCCAGGTCCTACATCTGTTAGAGATATGTACACACCAACTCAGTTGTGAGTATTATAGTTTATTGCGCACGAGAACGCACTTGTTTGATATTGGGCTTTGCCTTTGGTGTCAGAGGGACTTGCCAATATCCCTTAGACAGGTCAAATTTAGTGAAGAAAGTAGAATTAGCTAATTTTCGTGCGAGTAAGTATGAATAAGCACCTACATCGTATATATTTATATGTTAAACCAGAGAATCACCACTACATATCACGTGACGGAAATTGAGAATGAACAAAATGACCCTAGGAGAATTAGTGACGTCATCAGGGCATACAGTAGAAAAGCCCAACGTAATTATTCCAGCCATATATTGACGGGTTATCTGCTCGTGTGATCATAATAAAATAAAAATGGTTGTCCATTGAGAATGGCATACATTTAAGTTGGTGCGTACATGTGTTTGTCAGTGAGGGAGACATTTTCTCAACTCGAAATTTTTGTGCACACGGGCCTTTACAAATTAGAAGGAACACTGGGAAAGAGTCATAAACCAATGTTGTTTTTTTACGGCTGGGTAGACTGGAGCGGTTTTAAACCCGGTAAATTTGCTGCAGGAGGCTACTGCTCTAAACCCTCTGCGCAATAAAAACTTCATTATAATTTTTTATATCAAATAGTTAATCAAAATATTCGTGAACATTATTTAATATTCAACAAAATCGATCCTACAAGAAGCAGTATCGTTTCACAAATTAAGCAACATTAAATCAATAACCTTTAGCTCCCCTAGGAGCATAGGCCTCCAACAAATACACGCCAAGTCTTCCTGTCACGTGACATAGGCCTTCAACAAACACATGCCAAGTCTTCCTGTCACGTGACACAGGCCTTCAACAAACACATGCCAAGTCTTCCTGTCACGTGACATCCGCTCAAGTTTTCTCCACGTCTTCCTCATCGTTCTCATATCTGTCTCCAGTTCTCTTCTCTGTGTTTTATTTTATTTATTTTATTTTATTATTATTTTTTTGTCTGCCTGAGCCTCTATTAACCTGGGTATTTTAGAACGATAACTACCTCGTAAGGTTTCCTCAATGTGTTGTCTTATCTATCGCCAGAATTGTCTTCATATTTCTTGTTCCACTAGTGCTTGTTCAATTCTTGTCATCAGTTATACATTGGCGTTCTTGTCATTAGTTCCACATTGGCGTTCTTGTCATCAGTTCCACATTGACGTTCTTGTCATCAATTCTACATTGACGTTCTTGTCATCAGTTCCACATTGCTGTTCTTGTCATCAATTCCCCATTGGCGTTCTTGTCATCAGTTCTACATTGGCGTTCTTGTCATCAGTTCCACATTGACGTTCTTGTCGTCAGTTCCACATTTACGTTCTTGTCATCAGTTCTACATTGACGTTCTTGTCATCAGTTCCACATTGCTGTTCTTGTCATCAGTTCCACATTGACGTTCTTGTCTGTACCATTTCAATCCTTCTATTTTATGTAAACGCCCATTTATGAAATTCTGAAGCTTCTTTTGTTTTTTGGTTATTGTTTTTGTTGTTCTCCAACTTTATTAAATTTTATATATCATATAGTTTACCACAATATTCACGAACCTTATTTCATATCCAACAAATTAAAACCAGTTCCGCAAACGTCAAAATCGTTTCAAAATAAAGCATCACTGCGAATGATCATTAAAATATCCGTCACCCGGGAAAATATAGTTTGGGTTCAGAAATTAATCAAATTATTTTAGAGATGACATTTGATACGTTAGTGCCTGGTTATCTCCAAAGTTTACCTTCACAGTTCCAGGTGTCATACGTAATGACGAACCTTCATTAGGAGCCGTGGTGCGTAGCCTATGGTAACAAAAATTTGGTTTGTTTGTTTTGTAATTGCAAATACGCTTTATCACGCGTTTAAGTCGATAACAACCCATTTGGTTAAACGTGGTAATGTTGTTCTGTGTGTTTGTGGTTGGAAGGCCAAAAGATAACTAAATGTTTTGAAATTATTTTGTCGTGTACTTAATGGTTTTAGCTTCTAGATTGGTAAATATCTGTTTCCGCTATTATTATCTTGCTCTCACCTACTGGCCAACAATTTTATTGATTTACTCATTCACAGACCCACTTACGTACTCATTCACAGATTCGCTCACTCACTCATTCACAGATTCGCTCACTCACTCATTCACAGACTCACACACTTATTCATTCCATGAAACACTCGCTCAATTACTCACTCATTCAGAACTCACTAACTCACTCATTCCATAATTATTCTATAACAATTATATAACATTATTGCCACATTTGAAACGAACATAAAAAAAAACCACAGAACAATTTTCCTCTTTCACCGCATTATACAAGAAAACATCCGGCACACTAGTATTAGACCCAAAAGGTATTTTATACATTTGAACATGCGCCCTAATATAACGGACGGACCTTGTGTTTATGCTGAGTCGAGCTCACTTCGCTAAAACGAGGCAAAACAACTTTAAAAAAAATAATTTAAAAAAATAAATAAATCGCAGAGCAAAATAAAATAAAGGGAAATTAATAGTTACATCTTCAAGATCCAAGGGAAATAAGCAATACATCTTCTTTATTTTTAAATAAATAAATTTTAAAATGTACGTGCTTAAGAATAACAAAAATCCTTAAAATTTAATCTGCAGTATTACAGTTGTAATTAGATCTGTAAAAGTTCCTTAAAATTTACAAAGACTTTAGAAATGTTATTTAAAGAACATTTAAAACATAAGTAGTTTGCACACAATTTCAATAATAATAAATTGATACATATTATAACATTAACCTCTTGGCCGACAACCCCACACTGGGCCACCATTTTGTTGCGGAATGCGTTGCAAATACGAATTTGCAACGCAAGACTTTTTTTGACGGCGTAACTGCCCTAAATCTATACCTTATCAGTACTAAAAAGCTAGAAACAGAAATAAATGAAGTACAGGCGGGTTTTCGACCAGGTAGAGGCACTAGGGATCATATATTTAACATGAGGATCATCATAGAAAAGTGTAGAGAATTCAACGTTGACCTACATACTTGTTTCATTGATTACACAAAAGCTTTCGATTGTGTACAACATCAGCAGTTATGGGCTATTATGAAAAATATGGGATTTCCAAACCACCTTATACAACTCATCGCACTGCTGTACCAAGAACAACAGGCAGCCGTAAGAATAGAGGGGGAAACATCAGAATGGTTTGAAGTACAGAAAGGAGTAAGACAAGGCTGTACCCTTTCCCCTTACCTGTTTAACATTTATGCCGAGAATATCATGAGAAACGTAAGAGATGACCAAGAACACACAGAGTTTGACTCATTTAACATCGGCGGGTACCAGATCCCGGAAATCAGATATGCTGACGACACAGTCCTCCTATCGACCAACCCAGAAGGACTTGAACAATTACTTCTGTCCACCAAAAAACACAGCGAGGCCCAGAATCTATACCTAAACACCAAGAAGACCAAAGTATTGACAACAGACAAAGTAAAGACCAAACCAGAAATTGAAATTGATAACGAAGAACTGGAAAGTGTCAATGAATTCGAATACTTAGGATCAATCATTAACAGCTCTGGCGACTGTGCAGTAGAAATTAAAAGAAGACTTGCAATTGCTTCACATAAGCTAATACAGATGAAAAACCTATGGCAAGGCACAAGCAAAGAAACAAAATTACAACTGATCAGAGCATGTATATTCCCAGTAGCAACATACGGCTGCGAGACTTGGACACTCAATAAAACAGTTGCAAAAAAGATTACATCATTCGAAATGAAATGCTACAGAAGGATGTTGAGAATACCCTGGACAGAAAAAAAGACCAACAGAGAAGTACTGCACTCACTAAATGTACAGGAACATTGGCTCCTAAATACCATCGCAATACGGAAGCTGAAATTTTTCGGTCATATAAAAAGACATAATAGTCTGGAAAAAACAGTGATGGAAGGCATGGTCCCTGGAAAAAGGGGAAGGGGTCGACCTAGACGACGGTGGACCCAGGACATCACAGAGAGTCTGAACTTGTCTTTGGCTGATGCAGGTCGACTTGCCCAGAATCGTGATGCGTTCAGAGCAGCTGTAATGGAGACAACGTTCTGGAAAGAATACGTCACATGATGAATCAGTACTAAATTTTCTCGTAGCATCTGTTCTGATCAACATTTAAGGAGCACACCCAGCGAATAATGGGTTATCTTTTTAAAAAATTAACAGAAAAAAACTAACAAACTTGTTGACATAAAATTTGGCCACATGTTACAAGAGATATTATATTTTATGATGAACAAAGTTTACTTTATAAATTTTAATGTTTTATGTGAAAATAATTAATTAACGTGAAGTGAAGAAAAAAAATGAAAGGAAAACCCCCAGTGCACCTGGGAATGAATTTCACTCACATAAAAAGTGCAAAGAATGCCGAACCAGCAGATGATGTGCATAACATCCCTACCTATGGCGTGAACCACCCAAAAATGTTTACCCCAATGAGCTTTGTAGATATGTTACATGTTGTTCGTCCATCACGGGTGATGAAGACCACTCTGTTCATCCAATTATTTAGGAATATGTTAGGTTAGTCTATGGGTACGAAGGTGACTGATGAGCCCGATGCGGCCCTGAAAAGATCTCGGACAGTGTGGGCAGGGAATGTTTGCTTCATGTGAAGGTTTTATTTCACGGTCTTTTCTAGCTTGTCTCCGCTGTTCCGCTGCTGCTCTTCTGGATGATTCGCATGCCGCTGCACCTTTACGAAGAGATATGCGCCAAGCAGTTTGGTCTTGCGTAGCAGCTTCCCATGTGTCTGGGTTTATGTCAAAGGTTATTAATGACGTCTTTAACGTGTCTTTGAAGCGCTTTTTTGGGCCACCATGGGAGCGCTTACCCTTCTGTATCTCACCATAAAAGAGTATCTTTGGCAGTCGATGGTCTGGCATGCGGACTACATGACCTGCCCAGCGAATCTGTGACTGCATCAGAATAGTATCAATGCTAGGGATACCAGCTCTGTCATAGTTTCTTCTTGATTTTGTTTGTTTGTTTGTTTTTTATTTTTCTATTTAACGTATAGGCCTAAGCACAATTGTGAGTATCCCTATTTTCAAATGTGATGCCACTTTCTCATGTCGGCAGTTGTTCATATTATTAGAAATTGAAAACAATATATATCCTAATTATAACCCATCAGAGGTTGCACGGGATTTCTGTTTATCTTCATTAATTTAATAAAAAATAATTTAAAAAAACCCAGCTCTGTCAAGAACGGCGGTATCCGGGATCTTGTCTTGCCATTTGGTGTTCATTACGTTCCTGAGACAGACTGTGTGGAAGTGGTTGAGCTTCTTTACGTGGCGCCTGTATACAGTCCATGTTTCACATGCATATAGCAGCACTGGAAGCACCGCAGCTCTGTATACCTTCAGCTTTGTCTGTAGACTAATGCAATTTCGATGCCAAACGTTGGTGTATAGTCTGCCAAATGTGCTGCTGGCTTTGGGGATCCTCGTGTTCACCTCATCATCAGTGACAATGTTCTGGGATAGTGTGCTACCAAGGTATGTGAATCTGTTCACAACATTCAGTTTCTCACCATTAACCTTGATGATTGGCTCAGTATAAACTGTGCACGTGAAGTTTCTCTATCAGAACTGCACCGCCATCTTTATAAACCTCAACAGGAATTAAATCGGAGCCGGGGGCACTTTCCACCAGAAAGTTGACGAATCGCTTTTTTAGTTTCCTCCAGAGTTGGTATATCATCTAATGCTTCATTTATAGAAATTTAGGGCAGGCGGATGATGGCTTCGTCGTTAATAGATGATGGCTGGTTCAGAATATTATTAAAATGTTCAACCCAGCGTTGGAGCATTTTTTCCTTGTCTGTAATTAGTGTTTTTCCATCTGCATTAAGGAGGGGAAATGATCCTGATGATGATGGACCATAGACCGCTTTGAGTGCAAGGTAAAAATATTTCAAGTCATGGCTGTCAGCAAAGCCTTGGAGTTCATCTGCTTTATTACTCAGCCATTAATCAAGGTCTTCCAGGGACTTTCCATCTGTATAAAATGGACAGATGGAAAGTCCCTGGAAGACCTTGATTTTGCAGATGATTTAGCATTCTTAAGTCCAACACCCAGACAAGCCCAAGAAGCAGTAGATAATCTGTGTCATCTCTCGGTTAAAATAGGTCTCCAAATAAATGCCTCTAAAACTAAAGTTATGAACTTTTCTAACGAGACCTTCGATATCATCCTGAACGGGGAAAAACTACAGAAAGTTGAAAGTTTCAATTATTTAGGCAGTAAAATGACTCAGGATGGTGATACAACAAGAGAAATTCATACTAGAATTGCTTTGGCAGCTAGCGCCTTCAATAGATTATCTAACATTTGGAAATTACGATCACTGAATATACATACCAAGCTTCGTCTGTTTAATTCGAATGTTATCTCAGTGTTAACATACGGCTGTGAAAGTTGGAAAATAACAAAATCATTGGAGAACAAGCTGAATACATTCGAGAACAAATGTCTTAGAAAACTCATGAACATCAGTTGGAAAGAATTCAAGACTAATCGACAAATAAGAGAAGACTCTAAGCAGAAATATGTCTCCGACTATATAAGGAAAAGACGATGGTCATATATCGGTCATGTCCTACGAATGCAAAACAACAGAATACCACTACAGGCGCTCACTTGGGTTCCTGAGGGTAAGAGGAAAAAAGGAAGACCAAAAGAAACACTTAGAAGAACAATAATAGGAGAAGGAAGAACGTTGGGCCTAAATAATGTGCAAGAGTTAAGAGGAGTGGCGTCACAACGAACAACCTGGAGAGCACTGGTTTCTGCCGTATGCGCCGTGTTTGGTGCTTAAAGAATTTATTATTATTATTATTATTATTATTATTAATCCCGCATCTGGCGTAGTTTATGTTAGACGATTCTACGCATGTTGTTGAAAGCATCTTTCTTGGATGTAGAATTTGGATCATTTAAATATGCTTTATGGAGATGGTGTTTCTCAGCCAACATCTGCTTTATATCATCTGAGTTCTCATCAAACCAGTCATTTTGTTTCTTGAGGGAAGGACCCAGGACCTCTGTAGCAGTGTTGTAGATCTGCTCACTTAGGGCTGCCCAATATGTTTCCACACTTTGGCCGTCTAGCGAGATAGATTTGAGACGGTCTTCTATGGTGTCAGTAAATGACTGTTTGATTTTTGTCTTCTTTAGTTTGGTGACATCCAGCCTTCTTTTGGGGTTTTTCCCCTGAGGGCGCCTGGCTGGTTGGATACGAATTTAGTTTAGACTCAATGAGGCGATGATCAGTCCAACATTCGGCACCACACATGGACTTGGTCACCCGGACATCTTGCCTGTCCTTCTTCCTAACAATTACGTAGTCAATTAAGTGCCAATACTTTGAGCGAGGGTGCATCCAGGAGGTCCTGTTGCGGATAGGAAGTCGAAAAATGGTGTTGGTGACAAGGAGGTCATGTTCTGCGCAAGTCTGGATGAGAAGAAGTCCATTGCTGTTACAGTGACCCACGCCGTACTTTCCGATAGTGCCATTCCAGGAGATGTTATCTGAGCCTACTTTTGCATTAAAGTCACCAAGAATGATGAGCTTATCTGCTTTAGGAACTGATGCAATGACTGCATGTAGTTCTTCGTAAAACTTATCCTTGACGTCATCCTGGTTTGTCATAGTTGGTGCATACGCGCTAATGATAGTGGCATGTTTTCTTTCATAAAGCAGGGGGAATCTTGACCGTCATCAGTCGGTCATTTATTCCCTTTGGGGGCCCCGCTAACTTGCCAACAAATGCTGTTTTGATTGCAAATCCAACCCCTGCTTCTCGTCTTTCTTTGGTTCCTCTTCCGCTCCAATAGAATGTATAACCTGCACTCTTTTTGCAAAGTTGGCCCTCTCCTGCAAGACGAGTTTCACTTAGTGCTGCTATGTCAATGTTGTATCTGGCCAGTTCTCTCCCAATCAGGGCAGTTCGCCTCTCAGGTCTGTTTGCGTTAAAGTCTTTGTCAA
Source organism: Oreohelix idahoensis (assembly GCA_024509875.1). Classification (NCBI taxonomy): domain Eukaryota; kingdom Metazoa; phylum Mollusca; class Gastropoda; order Stylommatophora; family Oreohelicidae; genus Oreohelix; species Oreohelix idahoensis. The sequence continues at coordinate 23,628 of JAMPIV010020208.1, read as the reverse complement.
GGAGAGTGCGTACATTCCATGCACCTAGAATGAGGGGGAAAATCTGTCCTTTCTTTTTCTTATGTATCGACCGCCGAAGTAGGGTACCCACCAACCGCGGTAAGCTGGTTAAGTAATTGTGAAGCAGGCAATGTTTAGGGCACCTTTTCTAGCCCCTTCCTCATGCCATGGAGGTGAGCAGTGCTTTCCTAAAGAGGGCTGCTCAGACACTCAGGGGGCTGTCAAATCCTACTGCTGCTCCAATCAATGGAAGACGACCATATGGCCTGAGCCGCCTGTGTGTAGGTCTGCGACTACGACTGTCAGCGTGCCCACGCCTGCCTCTTCGCCGCTCGCCCATCGCCACAGGACTTGTTGTGAATGGATAGATGAATGGATGAAAGAGTGACTTGCGCAGTTATTTGTATTTAAGTGAGGAAAAGTTGCGCAATTCGTCGACCCCACTCTCTCGCCTGGGTCCATCTGAATCCAGTGGCAAGACAAGTCAAGACGACTGTAGATGAAGTCAGGTGCAGTGGATGACCATGGCTTTCTACGTGCCTCGCCATGCTCCTTACGCTCCACAGCGCGTTGCTGGTAATCGCCGTCAGGCCCGTTGAACCAACAGGTGGTTTCTTCCACTCAGTCTATCTAATCCAGTCTTCGCATGCATGGGTAGGCAGACCCTAACTCACCGAAGGTTTATAACCATTCGGCTACCCTCACCTAGTTTAGCCGGCCTGTCAAAGCCGTTGCCAGGGGGTGGCCGCTGTCGCATGCTGACAGCTACGAGGAGCCACAGGTAAGAGCTGGATGCCAGGTTTGGACCAAAAGGCATGACAGCTCCTTCACCAGAGGTAATACCAATACCTGATATCCAAAACCTCTATGGCTCTTGCAAAATGACCCTTTTAAATAGCACAAATTTAGAACTTTGTATAGCAATATCTCTGTTTCTATACCATGTAAGAAAAAAATGGAGGGTCATGCCATAAAGGATAACATGGTCTATAAGTGTGCAAAATTGGAAGGCTACAGCTTTAAAATTGTAGAAAATATCACCGGAACTGTGAATCGCAGGCTCTGTTTCCTTTCTTTGTGTCTGCTCTTCACCCAGGACAAGTCTCCTACGTCTCTTGGCTCTTCTTGCTTCAAGAGAAGCAGCTTTAACTTTCCTTTGTGAATGTTTTATGCGAAGACTGTCTTTTTCTACACAGAATGTATGCATAAATTTTCCCGGCTGAATGTCCCATTCCTGAAGGATTGTTTTCAAGCTGTTAGCTCCATCATTAAAGATGCACACAGCAATTGCAACAGCTGTATTTACAGTTGAAAGTCCTTGATTTTTTTATTTTAGGGCAATATTTCCATATTAAACTATTCAATGATTCATTAGAATTTTGAGTGTAACCTTGCAGGCACTTTCTCAGTAATTCTGTCTTGGAGAGGTCTTTGAATATGGGCTTAATAGCCTCCACGACAGCAATTGGAAGGTTTCCCTTGTTCTTAAAGTCATTCACTATGCCATATCTGACAGCCTGTTTGTAGGGACACCAGTCAATGTTGCAAAAGTTATGAACAGGATTATCATCTGTTGATGTCTTATGGAAATACATCGCCCAAACCTCTTCTCGCATTTTGCAAAGGTTGTTTTTGTTAGCTCGTATGGCATTTCCATAGTATACCTGTAGCTTATCAATGACACTATCTGTTAGTCTACCCTTACCACCTATGAATTTAACATCAGGCAAAGACTTCCCTTTAGAAAGTTTCTAAAGATTTCTCAGCCGAGTACCCATTCTTTTCTGAACATGACCCACACATTCAATTTTTTTCTATCAGACAGTCCTCTCCATAAGGCTTGGATTCAAACAACTTTTTGAAACTGTTAGTGTCTCCATCCCCAATGAACTTTGTATACCTGAGATTATACTTGTCTGCTGAGCAAGAAAAAATGTTACAAGCTGCAACTGCTTCCACTGACCTTGAGGATCCGTGATGGGTCATCGTACAAATCTCAGCATGACTTTGTTTCCATTGTTGAAATTTGTCTGTGTTGTGGTCTTGTTTCTCCCAGTACTGACAAGATTTGCACTTTTTACTCTTTGTCTGAGTATCTACAGTATTACCTTTCCAGTTTGCAAGCCAATCACAGTTGTGGTACCAACAATAGATGAATGGCCTCTGGTCATCCAGGTACCATCACAAGATACATCAATGTTTCGGAACTTGTTGTCAACTTTTTCTGCACTCCCATACTCTTGAACAACAGCATTTTTCATGCTAATAATTTGCACCCTAGTAGCAGCATCCTCCATTCCTTTCTGTATAATAGCATTGCTGCTGCGTCTAACTTGGGGGGGGGGGGGGGGGGGGGGGGGGGGGGGGGGGGGGGAGGGGGGGGGGGGGGGGGGGGGGGTTGTAAATCCATTATACCACAGAAAGTGTTTAAGTCGGTGTGACTGCAGCCAATACAGCGCATGGCAAAAGCTGCACGCCGATTGATAAGATTTATCTTTGCATTCCCTACTGAGAGCTGACTACTTGAAGGGAAATGTTTTTGTTCATGACAGTTTGCACTGTTACAATGAAATACAAATTCACTCCCAAGCCTTGCCTTTTGACTTCAACTAATTGTACAGAACTTTGGCAAAAAGTACACAACAATTTTTCAGCAATGTTCTGACCAAGAAGACCCATGTCAATAATTCTGTGCCCCTCAAGCAAATCAGTATCATTAACATTATAATTACCTTCCTCGTCAGTTTCTGCAGAATCTGTGTCACAGCTTCGCTCAAACATATCCTCAACAGAGACATGTGTTAGGTTGCTAATGTCCAGAATTTTCTGCTCTGATCGTGAAAGGGGCGTGGCATTTCGTTTCATTCCAATATCAAAACATTCAGTCTGCATCGATGGTGTTGAACTATGAACGCATGGCTCAGTACCGAATGTCGATGCATCCTGTAGGATTGTTTTCCTTTCATTTCGTTCAGCCGTATGTTGATTGCCATGAAATTTACGCTTCTTTGATATACCTTTACCGAACTTTTTGCCTGAAGGCATAATTATCACAGATATATTTACGTATTTCAACAAATTAACTCAAAGTTTCAATCACATTTATGTTTTTATTTTTTTTAACCACCATAATGGATGAAAAAGGATTATTCATTCTATTCGTTGTATTGAGTATATTTCTTCTAGGGAGTGTTTATTATTTGGTATACCTTCCAATATGAAGGTTAGCAAAAAAGCATATTTTGGGACTAAAAGTCAGCAATTTTTGGAACACACTCATTCTCTTTGAACATTGATAACTCATAAACTACTACAGATAAACACATAATTCAAAAAGAATAAGGAAGTAAAAAGGCTTATAACTATTTAAAACACAATTATTATATGCAAATTAAAAATAACCTTTTTTGTCTATTTCGGGGTGTATATGCCCCCCTTAATATTGTGAACAAATTGTTTTTATTCGATATCACAACTTCGCATTTCCTAAATTTTACAAACGTGTGGTGAAGCCTGTTTTGTTCAACTGTGCATTTCTAAGCTTCGTTAGAAGACGTATCCACTTGTTTTTGTCATTACAATTTGAAACTCTGAACACATTAAAAATGATCGCAAAAATCAACCTTGATGCCAGCGAGGACTTTGAAGGAAGTGTCTTACACCAAAGCGGCACTCTGTTTCTGTCCATTTCTGGAGCACAGGCTGGACGTGCCTCTTACTCACTTTTAGCAAGCATCCTAACGGGCCCGAACGGCATCATGTCACATGGTATATCGTCGATATCTCGTTTTGAATACCCACACCGGTGTTATGCCCCTTGACGCCTGGGGCGCATGCCGCCCAGTACAACTCCCTACATGGGAAACGATTGGAGTGGCACACCCCAAAGCTGTCCGTGCTAGTGGAGCACCTAGAAAAGGAACCGGTGAAATCCACCCTCCATTGGATGCCCCTACTCTTAAAAACGATGTTGCTATATATATATATATATATATATATATATATATATATATATATATATATATATATATATATATATATATATATATATATATATATATATATATATATATATATATATATATATATATATATATATATATATATATATATATATATATATATATATATATATATATATATATATATATATATATATATATATATATATATATAAACCAATAATACGGTATTGGATCAGGGACCCAAAGATGCAGCAATAGTGAATGCAGTCAGCGACCCATAGCTTGACTGCTTGCATCAGGACCAGCGAACCAGAGCTTGTCAAGACCGTACTCCACCTCCACGTGGTGGTCCTGGAAACAGTCTGCAGCAGTGCAGTCTGGCTGAGCGAGTACGGATCGAAATGGGAAGGCAAACCCGGTCCCTAAAAATGCTGTGCTGAAGTCGGATGTGTCGACCGAAAGGTGCAGATATCACAGCTGCGGCGTAAACAGACACAACACAACCACCATCCTTTTCAGGGCGAACGAGGAAGAAGAAGAAGAAGGATCAGTTCTACAAATAAAGCTTGACATGAAACAAGGGACGTTTCGGGTTTTACCCTTCGTCAGCCACAAACAGGTGACAAAGACAAGAATTACATATAGGTACTACAAGGCTTTGAAAGGTAGTGCTTATGAAGTCTACGTGAAACTGGGAAGCAGTCAAGACAACTACGACATGCCAAAGAAGGCTTTACTGGAGCGTTTCGAAATGAACGCTCGCAAGTTTCTGCAAATGTTCAGAAACAGCAGAAAGGAAAACACTGAAACATTTCAGCAGTTCTCTTCACGCCTGAAGGGATATTTGACAAAGTGCGTTGAGCTTTCCGAGCTCCTTCTCACCTACCAAGGTCTTGAGGAGTTCATTCTTATCGAAAAATCAAAAACCACTTTGTCAAGTGAAACCCGTAGATTCCTGGCTGAGCAAGGCGCAGTCAAGTTAGATGTCATTCTCAGTAAGTCTGAACGCTACGTAAATGCTATCGCCGAGCTTCCCAGCACAAAACGCAAACCGACAGATGAGCCTTTTCGAAAACATAATATAGATCAGTCTTCCCTTTCTTCCCATCACCATAACCAACAAGAAACCGTACCCCAACATCCTCCCCAGGAAAAATCGAAATTCTTTAAAACCAGATATCCCACCAACAGCAATCCTGATCAACCCAATCGTCCTACGTGGCACCGCGGCCAGAAAGAACAAGGTGACAAAAGGAAACCCCTGCGCACGGGACATCTGATCAGAGCAAGCACACTGGGCTCAATCGCATCGGATACTTGCAAACCGCCTCGCAAGATAGAATCAATATCAGTGATTCTCAACCTGAGGGGGAGAGGCCCTCAACACAAGGAACTGTTATTTTGAAAGGGACTTCAACATCTTGTCTTTTTGACACGGGTTTATCCTTTGACTGTATAGTCGCAAGGCACCTGGTCAAACCCGGTCAAGAGACAGAAGACACCGCCAAACTATGTGGACTTTTCAAGAGTGATGCACCCATGACGCTTCCCATCGCACTGGTGGAAATACACTCTGATTTTGTCAGAGGTGTTATCAAACGGCTATAATGGATGACCCGATTTACCCAGTTAAACTTGGTTGTAGATAGTTTTTTATTGGGAGACCTAAAGAGCCGATTGAGGCAGCAGTAACCACAAGAGTGCAATCCTAGAAGGTACGGGAGCCTACGCCTAACATGTTACCTCAGGTTCTAAAAGAGACGCAACAAAAGGACCCTACTCTGGAGCCCTGATTTAAGAAACTGCCCATGGCCACGTACCCCAGACACAATGTATACATCTTTTCGAAGGATGGCGTATTGTATCGTAGAACGGGCGACCCTGATCAAGGGAATAATCAGCACCTAGTACCGACGCATTACAGAAACCAGATCTTATAAATGCGGCACTTTCTTTCCTTTAGCGGACATATGGGACAAACGCCACTATTCAGCAAATATCGACTCACTATTGGTGGCCAGAAATGAACACTGACATTATCAGATACGTGAAATCCAGCGCCCAGTGCCAACGTGTGGCACCCAAACATTGGACACCCCCTGTTCTGATGGGTGAAATTCCAGTAGTGGGAACTCCATTTGAACGGGTTGCTGTCGACATTGTAGGACCCTTAGAAAGGACTAAACGAAAGAACAGGTTTATCCTGACCTTAGTCGACACATGCACTATGTGGGTAGAAGCTATACCGCTAACAGGCATGGATTTCAAGCATGTCGCAGAAGTCCTTGTGCAAATATCTACAGGGTTGGGATTTCCTCAACAAGTTTTGACGGATAACGGATCCCAAATCCGTAGCATGTTAATGGAGGAGATCCTTAAGATCTTGAGAGCCAAACACATCCACACAAGCCCTATCATCCGGCAGGAAATGGGCTCGTGGAGCGCCGTAACGGCAGCCTCACCATGATGTTACGTAAGCTGGGACAAGATAAACCTGAAGATTTAGACTTTTTCATTCTTGCAGCCTTATTCGCCTACAGGGAAGTTCCCCATGCATCTAGAGGATTTCCACCAGCTACACTTTTATTCGGCAGACCTATAAAGGGACCGCTAGAAGCCTTACTTCGCTCCCTGACAGACCAGAAGGCTGACGAAACAGTCGTGTCAGCAAACAAATATGTATCGGATCTTAAAGAAAAGTTACAACTAGGATGGGACCTAGCAACGACCAAACTTAAGAAAGCACGAGCAAAGCACGCTCAACGATACAATAAAGCAGTGAAAGAGAGAGAACTACAACCAGGGGAGAAAAATTTGTTGCTACTTCCAACCGGAAACAGTAAACTTTTCATCGGATGGCAAGGGCCGTTTACCGTCCTTAAAAAGATCTCCCGCACTAACTACAAGATCTCTTATAAAGGAAAGGAGAAGGTCTATGAAGTTCGGCTGTGCATAGATTACCGTCTACTTAACACAGTAACGGAAGTCCAGCCTGAACCTCTACAGAATGTTTCTGAGCTGTTCACCAAACTTAGCAAAGCAAGAATCTTCTCAAAGATTGACTTGAGTAAAGGTTATTACCAAATACCAGTCAAAAAGGAAATTAAGCCTTTGTTAGCTTTCAACACCAGTGAAGTACACTACACCTTCAACGTGATACCGTTCGGATTGCACAACGCACCAGGAGTCTTCACCAGAATGATGAGAAAGCTTTTAGAACCCTTGCAAGGTCCCCATATCCATACTTTCATGGATGACATATTGATTGCATCGGAAACTACGACGAGCATAGCTACGGTTGCTATGCTCCTCGTGAGACTACAGGAAACTGGTCTCACAGCCAGACCTAACAAATGTCTCATCGGATTTGAAAAGCTAGACTTTCTGGGGCATACCATTTCTCAACGCTGCATGTGGCCTGTTAGCAAGAATATTGAGAAAGTAGTTGCAGCAAAAAGGCACCGAACGAAGAAAGACACCCGTTCTTTTCTATAACTGGTGCATATTTTCAGAAATTTATAAAAAAATTACAACAGGCTAACGGCACCCCTTACTGACCTTACCAAAAAGGGGCAACCGGACAACGTGATTTGGGATTCAAAGTGCGAACACGCCTACAGCACTTTAAAAGGACAGCTGTCCGAATACCCCATTTTACGTTTACCTGACCTCAAGAAACCTTTTATATTGCGGGTCGACGCATCGGGTCAAGGCATCGGGTCAACACTACTCCAAGCAGATGACAGTGATCCCAATCTGTTATTTCCAGTTGCGTATGGCAGCCGTAAACTGAATGCTGCAGAACGTAACTATTCCACAGTTAAAAGAGAGTGTCTAGCACTTGTTCATGGTATAAGGAAATACCATGAATATCTTTACGGAGTATCATTCACGGTGCAGACAGACCATGCTCCTCTAGCCGCCTGGCATTTCGCCGAGATCTGATAAACCGTCTGTTGTCGATTAACACCTGGTAATAAAACGGACGGAGAACCGGTTACGCGGGGGAAGAAATCTCTGCCGGAACGAATTTGCGGTCGAAATAGTTGTAAAAAAATATCTTTTACTCAGAATTTGACCGAAGAATTCGCTCGAGGTACGATTTTTGCCAGACATAGGCGAGATCGGGCCGATTCAGTATATATGTGCAGTCTCCTAAAACTCATTATCAGTTCGCTCCAGGATTTCTTGAGGAATTCTAGCTCGCTATTTTAAGAGCCATTTTACATATCAGATACTTAAATACTTGGAGAATTATTCAGTTTTTCTGTGTTGTGGTAAATAATATATATTCGTTTAATTTCTTAACCAATGTGAGGACAGCAAAAAATAAGTCAGAAGAGTTCAGGACCACCACTGGTGTAAGACAACGTGATATCCTATCACCTTACCTCTTCATACTCCTTATGGACGATGTCATCAAGGCATGTAAGGAAGTATTCAGTGGGGTACTGGAAGATGAGACAGGTCTATATTTCAGAGCTGGCATTTGCTGATGATGTTGCCCTGATTGCTAAATCAGAGGCACATCTCCAAGCCAACCTGCAAGTCTGGAAGGAAGAGCTGGAGAAGAGAGGGATGGTCATAAGCAGCTCTAAAACAAAATCCATGGTGATATCACGAGAAGAAAGAAGACATCAGATTAAGCTGGGAGAACAGGTCCTGGAGCAGGTCGACCACTTTAATTACCTCGGAGCTATTATAGACCGAAAGGGAGGCATCAAAGAAGAGTTGGCCACTCGAAAAGCAGCAGCTGGGCGACTTTTTCAGGCCATAAATCGGTAATTCCTCAGCAAGAGAGAGGTTGGTAAGAAAACGAAGATGGCTGTATACCGCTCCACCTATGTCCCAGTCTTGACATATGGATGCGAGTCATGGGCAATGACTACAACTCATAAAAGCCAGATCCAAACCTCAGAAATGAGGTATCTGAGGAAGGTGGTTGAAGTAACAAGAAGAGACATGGTACGCAACCAGACGATACGTCAATGCCTTAAATCCTACCCCCTGCAGACCCAAGTAGAACAGTCCCAATTAAGATGGTTTAGCCATGTCTGCAGAATGGGAGAAGATCGGCTACCACCACAAGCATGGGAAACAAAGAGCCAAGGATCCAGACCCCGAGGACGACCCAGAGTTTGCTGGGAGGATAACATTAGACAATCTTTGAAGGACCGAAGACTAGAATGGAACCAGGCCAGGAGGAAGACAGCCGATAGGATAGTCTGGCGCTCTCTCTTCTAAACCTCTACACTTCAAGGTAGAAGGGGAACGACTAAGTAAGTTAATTTCTTAACGTGTTGAAGTTTTTCACTGCGATTTCTGTGTTTATTAAATAGCATATTAAATAACTTATAGCAAATTGTTCCAGCTGTAAAAGTAAATTTAATTCATAGCTAGTCCCCATTAAGAGATGCTTTAAATTAATTAATATACGCTAGGCGATTGATAATTAGAGATAAATTTACTTTTATTCATCATGCATAATTTTGTAAATTACTAGAGTTTATATCTCGTATTAAAGCTTGATAATATTACCTAGACTCTTGTGAGTTTTAAATATAATTTAATACCGGAGTGGTCAAGAGGTCTTACCTAACGCATTTAAGGTTATAATATAGATATCTTTGTTAAAATGTTTGATTTTTTTCTACATCTAGGCGATCACAACCCTGCGATCTAGCGGTCTGAATAGCTCCAGAAACATTCTTAAAATATTATCGGGTCTTAGATTTTGACCTGTGCGGTTCTCTTGTTTTCTTCCCGAGATAGAATTCCCACACATAAACTTTAAAGAATAAAATCATTACTGGACAAGATATTACCCAGATTGTTTACATCAAATCTGATCCGCCTGTGGTGGCCAAATATCTATATAACATTTGTTCTAGAATACTGACTATCGTATTTTTTCTTTTCTCGAGTGGATTTATCCAGAAAAAGAATTCTTGGGTCCATAACCGGCACTTAACCCCAGACATGTGCAGAAAAATAAACAACATCCACACTTTAAGGTTAATAAACAATTAAGTAAACAACCCCCTATTGAATTTTGGTCTGAACAATTGTTTTCAAATGTATTAAGTATAATTGAGTTGATTCATAAAAAACATTAAGATTAAACATTTATATACAGTTACACACAATCTAGTTTCACTACTAAAGTCCTTTTATTTCTGACTAGGAAGTGTTCTTGTTGTAATACTCTAGTCCAAACTAAAGCACATATTTTGGGGAATCACTACTGTCATCATTTTATTTAATCTGGTTGAAATATCAAATTGTGGAGAATAGTTCAGTGAATTCACAAGGCCCCAAAACACAGGGCTTATCTTAAGATAGGTGTCGAAAATTCTGCGATGTCCTGGTTATAAATCTTCCTCCTCACAGCACTGCTCAGCTTTCATGATTCAAGATAAGGTAGGGCCCTCAAATCATATGGCCTCGAACAGTTACCAGGGTTGAACAACAACGTGACTGGCTCACTTCAGTTTCACACCCAGAAACTCTGGAAGTAGAGGATTAATTTCCCCTCAAAATAATATTCTGACCTATCTCCATTTGTAACAGTTTTACAGATATCAACCAATCAAAAATCAGAACATAATACATAAATAATTATTTTCCCCCTCGGGTAGTGTGCTCTAGTATCATTAAATATCTCAAACATATGTTTTTTTTTTTTTTTTTTTCTTCCTTGTCCTAATAAAATATTATTATTTTATAAAAAAATTCAGGTAATAACATGGATTACATAAAGATGGCCAGTGATTTTCTGGCTATACTTGAACATTATTCATTAAAGTCTTTTCCCTTATTAATCTCTCTTTATCCCAACTTTTAAGTAAAACTGCAAGGATTTTATTAAGTTCTTTCCCCACAATGATAATATCTTTCTTAGCAACTCGGTGAAACAACACAAAGTTTGATGTTAACTTTACTCTTTATATAAATTTATATGTTCTTTTATCTCCCAAAGTACAAGCAAAGCTGTAGGGCTTTTACATGAAGCTATAAGATTATCTAACCCCATTTAATGAGTGTACGTAACATGTTGAAATGGCACTTGTACGACTGGGACTCTCCCCTTCAAATATTCATTCCTAATCAATATGGCAAACACATTTTCAAATACAATAATAATTATATAAATGTTGGTCTTACCGAAATATCGAATTTTTTCACTATGTAAGTAAATTACAGGCCATAAATGGTCACACAAGATCTCCTGCTGAATAACAGAACAGCGAAGGCATCTGAACACACTTGTCTGTAAACGTTATTAACTTTACATGTGAAAGTTTAAATTGAAAGTGGCAAGGAACGCTCGTCTTTCTGAGTATTTATTTCACTTTCTTAGTTATGCTCCTCAACCAATCAGGTGACTTCCGTTCCTACGCGTCTATTTTCAAAAGCTAACCTACAATTTTCAAATCAGGAGACACCCCTTTCTATGGCCTCAATATGGCTAGCTTCAGTAAAGAAATCCCAGGCACGTCTTTATATGTCTTCATTCTACCATATCGCTAGTATTATCTAAGTCATGTTAATCCAGAATGAAAATATTTACTTATTCTACCGTTTTGTCATCTAATGCATCAGGTTTCACACTTCTAGCTATTATTTTTACCCTTTTCGTCTTTCCTGTATATTTATTCAAATAACATATTTTTCTTATACAGTAGTCTAAATATTTTAGCCTAACGCATATTATATATTTAACAACTAATTAGTAGCATTTTAATCTTCATTTCTAGTCTTTATTTTTCCTATCGCTCGTTTAGGCCATTTAGTTTCAGTTTAGAAATTCAAACAGGGTCTATGCATTTCCCCCGTTCTCTCCCTTGTCTTTTCCAAGAAATACACGATTTCCAACTACACTAACTTTCACGCATGCATTTTGGGTAAGGCTTGCAAGTCTGTAACGTCACATTGGCATTTTCAACTATCGGCGTTTTACGCGTTAACCCTTTAGGAACCAAGAAATAAAACTAGTCTTTTGGTGGTGTGGTAATACCTATGTTATTTTATACCTACAAACTACTAGATGCTATATTTTGATCGGTGAAATATCGGATATCATCACACATCTCCCCACTTAAGAACATGCTTGTAAAGCGAGTTCAAAATCCGAGATTCACATAGATCAAATTAAACTAATTTGGCCTTATGACTCCCCTGAGTTTCTTCCAAAGGATGTCTACTCAGAAAATCCGCTCCCACATTCAGCGAACCGGGTATGTACTCAATGGAAAACGAATAAGGTTGGATTAGTAACGACCACCTTAATAATCGGGCGTTTTCATGCTTAGCCTGTGATAAAAATACGAGGGGCTGATGATCCGTTTGGACCACAAATGTTCTACCATAAAGATAGATCTGGAACTTTTTTATAGCCCAGATTAAAGCTAGACATTCTTTCTCACTGTTGAGTAGTTTTGCTCCGCTTTATTCAGCTTGCGGCTAGCATAAGCGACTGGGTTCAGCTCCCCCTTTTTTTGAATTGGACCGTTGCAACAATGTAGCCCCTAATCCTACGTTGCTAGCGTCCGTTCTTACCACAAATTCCTGAGTCAAATCAGGCAATTTCAAAATAGGCTTGCTAGTGAGTTTCTCCTTTAACTCTTGATACGCCGATTCACATTGAGCAGACCACACAATTTTATCTGGATTTCCTTTGCGAGTTAAATCCGTTAGAGGAGCACATATAGAGTTAAAATTTTTTATGTACTTCTGATAAAATCCACATAGCGACACAAACGATCTCACGTCCTTCTTGGTCTGTGGTCTAGGTGCCCTCTGTAATTTCTCCAGGTTCTTGGGGGTCAGGGGTCATGTTTACCCTGATATATCGTATGTCCCAAGAAAAACTCCAATCTTTACAACCAATATAGCATTTGGTTGGTCTCGCAGTCAAATTTGCCTCTCTGAGCCTATCAAATAGCATCGTCAAAGAGTTAATGTGTTCCTCAAATGTTTCTGTGGCAATGAGGATGTCATCCATGAAATTCGTTATACATGGATTTTTTAGTGGATCCAACAATTTTCTCATCATTCTTGAGAACACACTCGGAGCATTTTTCAACCCAAACGGCAACATGTTGAATTCATAATGTCCATCCGAGGTGCTAAATGCTAAATAAGATCTGACCTCAGGCTTTACTGGAATTTGATAATAGCCCTTGCTAAGATCCACCTTAGAAAAATATTTTGCCTTATTCAGCCTGGCAAACAGCTGATTTGGGTCAGGTAATGGATCCACCTGATTCTCTGTGACAGCATTCAGTTTTCTGTAATCTATACACAGACGATGTTCCCCAGAGGGTTTCCTCAGCAAAACCACACTGGAGCTGTAAGGAGATTCACTGTGAGAGATAATCCCTTCTTTTAACAAATAATCTATCTCCTTCTTCAATGCTTGTTCCTTAGCGAACGGAATCGTATAGGCCCTCATACAGATAGGTGTTGGGTCTATTAATTGCATATCATACTCCAACAAATGGGTGTGCCCCGGTTTATCCGTTAACACATCTGTATGTTCTGTTAGAACCTTTTGAACCTGTTCCCTCTGTTTCTTAGTCAGGTGCTTACTGACTTTCACCTGTACAGGTGTTTCACATGGTTTTTAAGGGGTATTCCTGCGAGGTGAGTGGTTCATTTTTCATTTGGGTTGCAATGGACAAGGCCAGTAAAGGTGTCCCTTCCTGGTTTTCTCTCTCGAGATACTTCTTTAGGAGGTTTACATGATATATTTTCTCCTTTCCTTTCTTGTCTATTTTATAATTGGTTCTAGATATCTTTTCTAGAACGGTGTATGGACCTTGCCATCCAATTTGCAACTTGTTACTACTGGCGGGAAGTAAAAGAAGCACCTTCTCTCCCACATGTAATTCTCTATCTTTCGCTTTCTTATTAAAGTATGCAGCATGTTTCTTCCTGGCTTGTCTGAGGTTATCATTTGCAAGTTTCCAGCCAGTTTTTAGACGAGTGGTCAGTTCGTTCACATACGCATATGATGAGGTAACAGTCTCTTCTGCCTTCTCATCGGTCCCACGTCCTCAATTAGGGCTTCTAATGGACCTTTTATTGGCCTCCCAAATAACAGGGTTGCGGGTGCCATCCCGGTTGAACTGTGTGGAACTTCCCGGTACGCAAACAACGCAGCGGGCAAAAAATTGGTCCCACGTATCAGGTTTTTCATGGGCCAGCTTTCTCAGGATGGAAATGGGAGTCCCATTGGACCTCTCCAACTGGCCGTTCCCTTGGGGGTGATACGGAGTACAATGAAAAGGCTTGGCCTGGAGGATCCTAGATGCCTCTTCGGTTAGTCTCCCCTTGAACTGTGAGCGGTTATCAGTCAAGATTTGGTGAGGGAAACCTAACCTCGTGAATATTGTGAGTAATGCCTCTGCCACATGCTTCGAATCAATTGATGACAGGGCTACCGCCTCTCCCCACATGGAACATGTGTCCACCAGAGTCAGAATGTAACTGTTCCTCCTCTTTGTCCGAGTGAGAGGTCCCACAATGTCCACCGCAACTCTCTCAAAAGGTGTTCCCACTATGGGCATTTCCCCTAGAGTTGCTGGGGCAGTCCAATGCTTTGGAGCTACCCGTTGGCATTCTGGACATGATTTTACATATCTTTTTATATCCTCAGTTATTCCTGGCCAGAAATAATGACAAGCTATGCGCTGACCTGTAGCGCTGATCCCCATATGACCACTGAAGGGAATAGCATGTCCTAATTCCATCACCTTCTCCCTATATGCCTTGGGAAGGACCAGCTGTCCGTGACCATTGGATCCAGTTCCAGCCTTCCTATATAACAATATATTTTTCAACAAATATTCTCCGTTGTTTGGAGGTGTATGGCATTTAGGTAATTTTTTATAACACAGCTTGAGTGACCTATCTTCTTCAGCTTGTGCCCTTCCTCAAGCTCCTCTGGATGAGTATTTATGGGTTCATCGTCCGCCTTTCACTGACTGTGACCGGGTGTGCACTGTTGCCATACTCGCAGGTCTCTTGGGATTCCCCAAGAAGACATAACGACATCCCATCCCCAATATTAGAGGGTATATGGGTTCGTTTATAACTGCTGCTTTGATGATCCCTTCCACATAACGAGTTTTCACCTCTATCCTAGCTACGGGAAGTGTCATGGTTGCTATATCCTTAGTCGCCCCTTGTATCTCCACTGTCTCTGTGGTATACTGATCTGGGTTCACTAGGTGCGAACTGACGACTGAATCATAATCTAGACCTGTATCATAAAGGCACCTTATGGTGACCCCATTACATACAACGTCCTCACATACTGGGGGGTGATAGGGCTCATGTGGCTTAATAGGTTTTGCCTTTACTCCCTTGTTCCCAGTTTTCATTGCAGCAAAGGTGGAAGGTTTTCTTTTACAGTCATGGGTGTCATGGCCATCCCTCTTACACCATTTACAATATTTCTTTCCCTGGTTAACAGGTTTTCTTTTCATTATATTGAGGGTTTCTGTCACGTTGTTCGTACCTGGACCTATCATAATATGGTTTATTCTTGTTAAACTTATCTCTATTGTCATATTTGTTCTGAGGTTGAATTTGGGGACCCTTATTATGATCTATATGTTTCTTCTTTGCTCCTGCCAACTCTGACTGGGCTGCTAGATATCTCTCAGCTACATTTAAAATATCCGCCAGTCTCTCTGCACCCTGTTCTGTGAGAAACTTTCTCAAGTCTGGCGCCATGGACTCTCTAACCGGCTCCTTCATAACCCTTTCCTTTAAATCTTGGGTTTTCCCAGAGCAGTCCATTTCTCCAAATAGGTCTCTAGTCGGGGCCGAGAACTGGGTGGTAGGTCTCCCCTGTGAGTAATTTTAGCCTGTCTAAATTTCTTCCTATAAAATTCACAGTTTTTCTCGTATCTGACCAATAGTGCATGTTTAAGAATGTCATAATCGTCTTGGTCATCTTTACTGAGCTTGGAAAATACTTCATAAGAATTTCCCCTAAGTCCCTGGGATACTTTAAGGCTCCACTTATCCTTCTCCACCCCATATGTTGTAGCTAAACTTTCAAAAACGGTCTAAGGAAGGACTCAATATCATTGTCTTTCTCAATAAAAGGGATCCAATGATGAAAACCCCATGGCTGATGAGGAGGCCCCCTGGCTTGCAGCTGAGTCGGAAGTGGATGGGCTAGTTACCATTTTCAGGAGCATGGCCTTGTAACTCTTACTCTCTTAGTCGTAACTCATGCTCCCGCTGTAACCTTTTATCTTCTGCTTCCCTTTCAGCAGCCAGTCTTTTGTCTTCCCTTTCTGCCTCCAACCTCTTTTCTTCTTTCTCTCGTTCCGCCTCCCTCTGTAGACGTTTTTCCTCCTTCTCAGCCTCAAGTTTCTTTTCCTCCAACTGCAGCCTCTTAATCTCAGCCTCCCGATCAGCCTCTAATTTCTTAAGTTCTCTAGCATCTTCTAACATAATTCGTTTCTCCTCCGCCAATCGATCAGCCTCTAATTTCTTAGCCTCCCTAGCATCTTCCCCTTCTCTGGCTATATATTTATCACCCTCTGCTGTAACATAATCAATTAAAATCTGTCCCTCCATACCCATTTCCTTCGCAGTCTGCACAGCAGAAGATCTGTACTTGGCCAATTCTGCCATCTTAAATATTCTATCAATGTGATTTAAATAAACCAAAATATCTAATTAGTATCTAATTAACAGGACAACACAGAGCAATGTCAATTCACCAAAACCTCCACTTATTTACTTATTATAAACTTTGGAAATCCCCGGACGAGCCAATCCCACTATATGTGGTGGGTCGATATTACTTATATATATATTTGTTGTGTAGCAGATGTGAAGTCAGCTATGCTAGCTCCTGAGGAAGTTTACCTTTTAAAAACTATATGTCAGGAAACCTGTCTTGCTTCCACCAATGACTACCACCCGCTATGTATGTTTATCCCCAATTTATATGTTATATAAATGTATGGATGTTGTGTAGCTACGTGTCTAGGGTATATGCTATGCATGTGCAGAAAATAACAACAACCACACTTTAAGGTTAATAAACGATTAAGTAAACAACCCCCTATTTGAATTTTGGGTCTGAACAATTTTTTTCACAAAATGTATTTAGTGAACAAAGTATAATTGAGTTGATTCATAAAAAACATTAAGATTAAAATTTATATACAGTTACACACAATTAGTTTCACTACTAAAGTCCTTTTATTTCTGACTAGGAAGTAGTTCTTGTTGTAAATACTCTAGTCCATTAACTAAAGCACATATTTTGGGGAATCACTACTGTATTTTCTAGTCATCATTTTATTTAATCTGGTTGAAATAATCAAATTGTGGAGAATAGTTCAGTGAATTCACAAGGCCCCAAAACACAGGGCTTATCTTAAGATAGGTGTCGAAAAATTCTGCGATGTCCTGGTTATAAATCTTCCTCCTCACAGCACTGCTCAGCTTTTCAGGATTTACAAGATAAGGTAGGGCCCTCAAATCATATGGCCTCGAACAGTCTACCAGGGTTTGAACAACAACGTGACTGGCTCACTTCAGTTTCACACCCAGAAAAAACTCTGGAAGTAGAGGAAGAAGAGGATTTTTCCCCTCAAAATTAATATTTCTGACCTACGATCTCCATTTGTAACAGTTTGTACAGATATCAACCAATTCAAAAATCAGAACATGAATACATAAATAATTATTTTCCCCCTCGGGTAGTGTGCTCTAGTGAGAGTCATTAAATATATCTCAAAACATATGTGAAACTTTTTTTTTCTTCCTAGTCCTAAATGACAATATTATAATTTCATAAATACATTCAGGTAATAAGCATGGATTTACATTGAAAGATGGCCAGTGATGTTTCTGGCTAATACTTGTGAAACAGTTATTCATTAAAGTCTTTTCCTTATTAATCTCTCTTTATCCCCAACTTTTAAAGTAGGAAACTGCACAGGGATTTTATTCCTGTACGAGTTCTTTCCCCACAATGATTTATATCTTTCTTAGCAACTCGAGATGTAAGTAACAAAAGTTTTTGATGTTAACTTACTCTGTTATATAAATGCCCTTATATGTTCTTTTAATCTCCCAAAGTACAAGCAAAGCTGTAGGGCTTTTACATGAAAGCTATAAGGATTATCTATCCCCTTAGTTTGACGTTTAGCAATGAGTGTACGTAACATGTTGAAATGGCACTTTGTTAACGACTGGGACTCTCCCCTTTAAAAATATTCATTCCTAATCCAACTATGGCAAACACATTTTCAAATACAATAATAATTAATATAAATGTTGGTCTTACCGAAATATCGAATTTTTTCACACTATGTAAGTAAAATTACAGGCCATAGAATGGTCACACAAGATCTCCTGCTGAATAATACAGAACAGCGAAGGCATTGCGCTGAACACAATCGAAACTTGTCTTCGTAAAAACCGATTATTAATCTGTTAACATGTGAAAAGTTTAAATTGAAAGTGGCAAGGAACGCTCTGTCTTTTCTGAGTATTTATTTCACTTTCTTAGTTTATCGCCTCCCTCAACCAATCAGGTGACTTCCGTTATACGCGTCTATTTTCAATAAGCTAACCTACAATTTTCAAAATCAGGAGGGACACCCACTTTTCCTATGGCCTCAATATGGCTGGACTTCAAGTAAAGAAATCCCAGGCCATTCTTAAATATGTCTTCATTCTACCATATCGCTGAGTATTATCTATAAGTCATGTTAATCCAGAATGAAAATATTTACTTATTCTAAACCGTTTTGTCATTTCTAATGCAACCCTTCAGGTTTTCACAACTTCTAGCTATCGATTTTTTACCCTTTTCGTCTTTACTGTATATTTATTCAGGAATAACATATTTTTCTTATACAGTTAGGCTAAAATATTTAGACTAAACGCATATTATATATTTAACAACTAATTAGTTAGCATTTTAATCTTCATTTCTAGATCTTTATTTTTTCCTATCGCTCGTTTAGGCCATTTAGTTTCAGTTTAGAAATTCAAACAGGGTCTATGCATTTCCCCCGTTTTCTCTCCCTTGTCTTTTCCAAGAAATACACGATTTCCAAACTACACTAACTTTCACGCATGGCATTTTGGGTATAGGCTTGCAAGTCTGTAACGTCACATTGGCATTTTCAACTATCGGAGTTTTACGCGTTAACCCTTTAGGAACCAAGAAATAAAACTAGTCTTTTGGTGGTGTGGTAATACCTATGTTATTTTATACCTACAAACTACTAGATGCTATAATTTGATCGGTGTAAATATCGGTCCATATCATCACAGAGAGAGAGAGAGAGAGAGGATTAGAATTCTTTGAGGAGAAACAGATAGGCGATAGTTCGCTTTTCCTCTTTGGTTTTTTAAACAGTGCACGACCAATCAGACATTGCCATTCCTTAAATGTCAAAATATAAGTGTGCTGAGGGTATGTGAACATTCTGATCGCGATTACTAAGCGGTCTGTATATGACTATATTATATATATTTATAAGTCTATATATAGTATATATATATATATATATATATATTAATATATATATATATATATATATATATATATATATATATTTATATATTATATAATAAATATATATATATAATATATATATAATATAATATATATATATATATATATATATATATATATATATACATGCACTACCTAACGTGAATTTTGACACATAAAATTAGCACTATCTAAGCGAGCGTTCCCCATTAGGAAAAATTAATCATTCTTGGAGGAACTGGGGCTACCTTGGATAAGCACCAACCTTAAATATGTCAAAGATACACTGATGTTACGTTCAAGAGTAGTAGGTAAGTGTGATTGAATGTGGCCACAGTGTGACCGATTGTAAGAAAGAGAAATAAATATTTCATATTTTGTATACTCATTGTACTCATTTCTGTCTTTTCGGGTTCGCTAATACTGTTATATTATTTCTTTTTTTCCAGGATAGATTAAGTAGAGACTTGGTTCTTTACTTTATCGTCTATCGCTATACCTTAGTATGAACTGTAATCTTTTGGGTTAATTACCTCTTTTGGGGTCTACTTTGGAGTTCCTTTACAAGAGAGGAGGGCCTATTGAGTTAATAGTTTATCTTGCATTTTTGTGTCTGTAAACTATACTTTCTGATGGATATGATTGATGTTGTGATTTTCTAGAGATAATAAACATAATAAACCTTAAGTTATTGTGTTGGTCAACCCCTGCCCATTATATGTTATCCATACAAGTAGTTTGTTTCACGTTTGTACGTATTATGTCACAGAATTGTATATATGTAAGTGAAGTGTAACTTGTATATTTGTACCAGGATAGAAAGTGCGTCTAGCTAAATATTGTCGTAAGATAGGCTGGATTAGATCAATTACTCAATCCAGAGATTGTCCTTTCTCTTACACTCTCACCTTGTGAAAAGTAAAGCTATTTCTTACCCCTTATTCTCACATAGTTTACCATTATCACCTCTGCTCAGACGGGACCTTAAACATCTTCAACCTATCTTAATAAAATCTACGACAAGGAGATAAAACGCCCATTTAAAAAAATAAGACGATTATCCAACGAAAAGTGAGTCCGGTCATCACTGACACATGAAAGAAGGGCAGTGACATGAATATCGGAATTACCTGAATGGTCAGGCTTATTGAAATGAAGGGCCACCGGCAAATGTTTGCCTTGATAGATGTCATTCAAGTGCTCACGAAACCTGTCTGCCCAACGCCTGCCAGTCTCACCAATATAGGTAATGCCACACTTCTTGCAGATGATAGCATAAATCAGGTTTCTGGATTCGCACGTGAAAGACTCTCTAATGATAAATTTTCCTTTCGGAAAAGTGACTGTCTGAGTTTGGAGTAAAAACGGACAGCTCTTACTGTTACTATCGTTTCTTTTGGCTGTCACTTCTGTATGTGTATGTGTGGGGGTTGTATGGAAGATATTGCTGCTTTCTGGCACATATGACAATGTTCACGTCAGCAAGGTCGGGCTTACTGTAGTGGCTGACAGTTGTATAATATATATAAGCGAATGTCATGAGTTCTTTAAATTTGTATACATCTAATGTCACCCACACAACAGTAACGTTTTTTCAGGAAATAGACCAACTATTTCTCAACTTATACACAGTTTATTTACGACAGTAACGTTTACACCACGAAAAGCACATTGTCACAAGTTATAATGGCAAAAACAGATGCCAACAATCCATAATGAATAATGTCAAACATGTGGTAATAATCCAGAATGCATATAGAATTAGCATCAATAATCCATAGGGAATTGGTTGCGTAAATAGCAATTCGTCATAAATAGTAATCCATGGCATTTGAATAACGTCTTAAAACTCTTCCCTTTAAAAACACTCTGGTCACACTCGCGAGACTATCCCGTCTCGAAGCTCTGCCAGATACATGTTGACCGAGATTACAGTTTCTCAGTACAACTCAGTAAAAGTTCGCTCAAGCGCGAACTAACAGCTTGAGATGTGAGCTCAGCTCACCCGTATCTCTCCCCCCAACTACTCAGAACATTTGAACACTTTCTTTGTGTTAAAAAAAATAACACCTACTCAGTTGAGCTATGTTCCAAAAATATCGTACACAAAGCACCCAAATAAAAAATCTATCTCATTACTTTAAACGTGCTTACTAGCATGTCTATAAAAAATCTGACCCGTACGTAAGAATCCCAAACACTTAACTCCTACTTAAAACCATGACTTAACACTTACATATACGGCGTTGGCACGGTTTAGTTCCAAAGTACAAAGGGCTAGTATGTGGCATGCGACTGTGTACAAGAATATCCCTAAAATTCCTATCCCTACGATATGCCACCAAAGGTGTATCACGAAACACCTCTCTGGTATCAGGATCAGAGTGGAGAATAGGCAGATGTCGAAAAAGAATTCTCTTCACCGCCAGACAGTGATGATGGAAAGTTAGAACCAGTTTGAGTCTGTCAGATTTGACAGAAGGTTTAGCAGTGAGTGCCATCTGACGAGTGACGTGTGTGATACGATTAAGAGCATCAGATAAAACACGTTCTGGATAAAGACGTGGGCGAAAAAACTCGAGCATCTCTTGAGCTCGCTGATGGAAATCACTGTCATCGTGACATAACCGACGCAAGAGAAGAAGTTGAGAAAAAGGAATGGAATTTTTACAACTAAGATATATATAACCAACGCTGTCATCACATTTGTGACTAGTGACGGGAATTCGCTATTACGACAGGATTGCAGGAGGCAGTCATCCATTACTTTATGAGGGAACCTTCTCGTGGTTGGGTGTGGCATTATAATATGCATAGAATTTGATTGCTAAGAGCAATTGCTCGGCCGTACATATATGTACAAAATATATTAGCCTGTGTGTGATGCATGGTGGAAATTGATGGAGTGGAAGTAACAGGAAGGCGACTCATGTAGTCTCACAGGAGCAGTGACATACGGGTCGATATGACGAAATAAAGAATAATGGACCGACTATGAGGAGGAAAGAAATACTCTCGATGCGGGTTACGGGAGAAGGAAAGGATTCGAGAGACCACCACGTCATACGGAACAACGATGACGACACACAGAGTTACAAGATGAAGAATGGAACAGAAGGGCGGAACATCGAAAGCCATGAAGCAAAAGGTCAAGAAACTAAAAGACAAATGAAGGAAAAGACAGGGTGATAAATAAACAGTTATGACTGTCCTGATTACAGAGACAAATTACATCCTCATGAGAAGGATTTAACAGATGAAAGAAGAAGGTAGAATGGTAGTATAAACGGGTAACCGCTGAGCACCTGAAGTAAGTTTACATCATTGGTCAAATCGATAATGATTATGAACAATAGGGTGAGTCCTGGTTATTTGATAGACGATAGAATTCAGAAGAGAACCTAAAAAGTGACTTCGAATGCCGAATAATTCCAACACCAGTGGTCAATGTTTAGAACGCTTGAATATTGAATAGGGGAATCACAGCAGAATGGGACCCACTTTAGACCCATTTGAATAGCTGGTTAGATATGTTAAGATGTTGTATAAGGTTCAAGAAGCTTCAAATGCACCACACCTAACCGGACCACATCTAAAAGATAGTAGTCGGACTACAGTACATCTTCTGACCTTTCTGCCAACAAGCGTTTCCATAAGTGTATTCATCGAACTCCAGAAATAATCCATATGTCGAGTGAATAGTTCTAACGTGAATGTTATTCGAATCATAACATGCTACTTAGTACTAGCTCAAAAAGAAGGTAATCTGATATTTGAAAAGTGCCCCTTAAATATACGAGTAGCTTAGAGAAAATAGGACAACCATATCGTGTGACTAGAGCTTTGGTGGATATGTTTAGTTGGAAGTACGACTCTTTTAGTGGAGCTATGGCTAATGTATTGTATATTATTATTATTTTATCGATATATAAAAATCGAATAATAAAAAATTTTATTTTTAGTTAAAGTTGTTAGTTTTTTCAAGATGGGAAAAACACTATTAAATAATTTTATAAATCATTAACTTTATAACCACATAAACTAAACCTACATTAATATTTCTATTCAAATCATAAATATTAATATTACAAATTAAAACACTATTAAACTATTAAA